>JARGYV010119901.1:0-13107 GCA_029532675.1 Ornithodoros moubata | reverse complement strand
ACTTTGCGTTTCACATTTCCTTTCTATTCTACCTACGGAATTTTATTTACGATATCGTAACACAAACGACAATTCATTGCGCAGACTGCATTGGATCGTGATCGATCTGGGAGGCTTTGTTCCACAGAATTGTGTCGCTCACAGTGTCCAAGTACAGGTGTAATACCGGCTGAAAGTATTTAGATACGAATATTTAGATACATTAGTATGTTACATAATAATTCTGATCACCAGTCAGGCGTGCTTCGTGATCCGTATCTCGTCGAAGGCTTACAAGAAACGCAGCATTCGGGAATTGTAAAATGAAGCATTGCGGAAGAAATCGGTACAAGCGTTCCTAAAGCACACAAATCGATATCATATATTTTAAACAACCTTTTCCACTCCCGGCGATTCTCTCTCTCTTGCCATCTGCTGTTTAAGGTCAACTTTCCCTCAGCGTGATGTCGTACCCGACACCCCCCAGCAGGTGGGAGTGGACCTGCCCCGTTTTCTTTCATTGGCGGCGACCGGCTTGCAGCGAGGAGATCGCGGAGTGGAAGTTTTGCGCGACCGAGTCTGCATGCACCATACTTTGTGCGTTTGCTGAGTTGGTGTGGTTTCTGTGCATGTTGGGCCTTTTGCGTGTTCTAGTGTACGCGGTCAGTTTTAGAAAAAATTTTGTCGTCGTCGGGGTTGTGTGGGCAATCACAGAGTAAAGCCGTACTGAAAAATGTACCGGATGACTAACTGAGCGAGTGTGAACAGCCGGTCGGCATCGTGCTGTCTTTGTCCATGCGGTCGAGCGCTTCAAGGATCATCTGACTGCCAACCACGGGCATAAATTTGTCCGTCGAACACTGGGATTTACGTTTTCTTACATCAGGACACGTCGCCTTTTAAGGTGAGATGCCAACGATTGATGCTATGCTTTCATATGACATATGTGCGTGCGTGTGACATTGGACATATTGGGAAAAACTATGCTCTGCTTGCAACTTAACCTTGTCCGGATAGTAAAGATAACGAACTTCGGACAAGGTTTAGTTCTTGCAGTATCTGTTCTTACCTGGGTTTCTAATTTACTCGTAAGTTGTCTGTAATTGCTCTCAAGGCTCACGCAGACGGCACGTAACTGGTGACCAATCTAGTGTGTTGTAACTTTGCCGTTTGTAATCCGAAGTTTAATATGTCCCGAGGTCTACGTTACATAGTGCGAACGACCCATCTTGAACTATATATATCGCAGAAATGTTATCAGATTGCAAGTAATAATGAAACACTATTTGCTTGTGGTCAGTACTGTACACTTACCATGACTGAAAACAGCGCAACAGGTGGACAAAGAAATATAGGACAAGCATCTTGTGTGGCTACATCCTATTTGTATCAATCTGTCCCAAATCAGCATGTTGCTCCCCATTTGGGTTATAACATTCCCAGATGTCCGCTGTTGCTATCACCATTTACATCACCATGGTGAGAGTCTGTATGTACTATTATATAAGTAACCGTAGGGAAATAGCTGCAGTGTGTTTGCCACCTCCTTCATTATTCCTGTCGACTGGCCAAAAAGATTTTGCATATCTTAATTCGCGCAGAGATTATCGCTTACAGTATTGCGTCCTTTACATCAGAGTCTGTATATTTTCTAGTTTCACCTGGAAACGGCTGCTATGTACTGTGCAACGACCGTTACTCGGTGCCTGAGCTTAAATGCAATCGGTACTCTGAGGCAATATCAGTTAGTGCGATATCATTCGTTGCCACAGAACGAGCGTTAGTAGGTAACTCACGGATATGGTTCTCTGTTGCATTACACTGCTGGCGTATGCTTTAATTTGCTAATTTTCCTGTTGTAGGAATACTTATTTTTTTAATTCCCATGTTGGATACATTAAGTGTATTTCTATTTTCCAGCAGCCATTCTCGAAAATTTATGTGGTTGAGCACACTGAAAACTCGGCGCTTCTTTTTGCTGCTTGGTTACATGTGTTTAGTGTTAATTGTCACGGTAAAAAAATGTTCGTATTATGACAGCAAGCAAGCATATGAGCTGTAACAGATTGTTGGATGGATTTGAAAAATTAGGCAGTACTAGTGAGTTTGCTCACTGACACCACTTTTTAGGGAGCTCATTGGTTTGAGAGTAATATACTGCCATCATACTGGAGCTCCTTTGAACATTTCTTTTGGTTTTCTTCAGTCATATTCCTATTGCTCAGACCACCATGAATGCCGAAATATTGTACAAAAACATATCTGTCTTGAGAAGCTTGCACATGGGCACTGAATGCAATAGGGGAAAGTAAAACACTGTCGTCCATAATCGCAAATCCGCTAGTGGCGGTTATGTTTCCTGGCGTGTGGTGACGTATGAAGAAATGGGAGTGAACACTGATAAGTTCGGTGAACAAGATAGATCCTGTTTCACCTATTCCCGTTGTGCCTAATTCAAATTTTCTCTTTAAAGAACAGTGACAGGACACATCTATTAGGTGTCTTGGGGTATTGTACCATTTCATTTGGCTAGACGAGGCTGTCAACAAGTGAGCATTTTATGTACATGGTGTGAGGGTGCCTTAGATATGTGCCTTCACTCACTGCAAGCAGTGTAAATGACACCAGTGTATGTGTTGAATATCCACACCTGGTATGCTACCTTAACTTAAATTAACCCAAACTACAGCCAGCCGCAAGATATTTTTAAAGTATTGGAGCCTTTTCTCTTTTTTATTTATTTTGTTCTTCTGAAGGCATAACAAGCACTGCACAGCCGCCTTTCCAAAGTACAGTGTGAGTCCTGTACCTTCATTAATCAGACACATTTTTCTGTCTGCTTGTCAGATGGGAATTTGAGTATGCAGCATTTTACTGAGTCAGGGACTCTCTGAACTTATCTGGACAGATACTAACAAATTTTTTTTCACTGTTCATTTAGAACTTTGCATCTTGAATTATTTCCCTTTGTAGCCAAGTATATTTGTAGCGCTTCATTTCGAGGTGTCACAGTTGAGATACATACATTTTTCTTTTTTTTTTAGCACATCAGTTAGCTTACACGAGAGTTTTAGTGACGCAGCAGTCACAGTGAGCTCTGCTGAAATGGAAGCACTGATCTCTGCTAAAATTCTAAACCAAAATGAGAGTTGAAAGGTCTGGCAAAATAGCTATCCGTATCAGAGTCAACTTCCACCGCAAGGAAGTCGTTGTGAAAGATTAGGTTGTGACGACGCAAATTTGTACAAGGATAGCTAGCTTTAGAGTAGCAGCAAATGTTTATTTACATTTGTACAGCCGTTCCCCCATTGCCCAGTCACTCTTCCCGACCCAGCAAGTCCTCTTTGTTCGTGACAGTCCCAGGCGCCACCTACTAACTCTTTTCACAAACCACTAGTGATGTGAAGCAACCAATTATTATTATTAACTAAATAGTATCACACATCACAAGCAGTGTTTCCCTCTCACAACAATTTCACAGCCAAACATGTCCCATAACACCAGAAGTCACTGAAAAAATATACACATAAAAATTACAGTTCCAAAGAAATCCACACTGACGACAGATTAACCGAAGAGTTTTATCTATAATCGTAACTGGTCTCTGATAAAACCCAGCTTTCTACCATCAAGGTTGTGCCCATGTTCACAGTGCTCGAAGGTTGCTTTCTGACCTCATACACAGAAGCCGGGCCCCCCAAAAAGGGATTATGTGAAACTAAGAGTGCATGAACATAACAATCAGGTTATGTGTTCATGACATGGAACACTCCTGACGTAAAAATTTGGGTGCATCTGTCTTCCAATGACACGCTTTAACTTTTATTGTGGCTGTTACTGTGGGATTTCATAAGGTATCTTAACCTTGATATGATGATAATGACTTCTGCATTTGTTGATTCATTATTAGTTTGTCTCTGGCATCTTTTATTACTTAAGAGACTGGCTTCCTTCGTTTCTGGTTTCCTTTTGTTTGGTTGAACTGCTTCTGACAGTTGTGCATAATGCCTATCTCTTCCTACTGATCCTAAATTTTTATTTTTTTTTTATGTCTGTAATGCACTGTCCTATATATTTACTGGCTTTTCAGGCCCCGTTACGGCTTAGCCACTATGGTAAAACTTGAGTGAGTAGCACAATAGGAAATATGCTATCTGAGTGTCCTGGTGATGGAGATTGGTCCTAATGAAAAGACATGCATTACACATGATGGTGTAGTGAAATCCAGTTCTGACAGTCAGAGATGGATTTTGCGCTTACATTCCAGTTTCTGGAAGGAAGCATCTTACGGAATGAGGTCTCAGCATATTGACCCACTTTGATGAAGCTTTTGACCTCAATAGGGTTTACTAGCATTCTTGCGTATTACATTGGCAGGGAACAAGCCTGTTCTTCGGCATGTTTGTATTATTCGTTGATGCACACCTTCATGTGGAAACCCATGATCAGTTGTGCCCCTTTGCCTGGTGTGGCAGTCTGTAAACTGAATGCGTGTGTGTGTGTGTGTTTTTATGGTTGCATGTGAGAGAAAAATGCTTGTACAAGCCATGTCACTTTTGTCCAGCATGTACAAAATTTTCCTCTCATTATAATTGAAGAGAAATGAGAAGTTGTGTTGAAATTGCCTTCGTATATCTGTGTATTGCCACTCCATAAAGGAAAGGCCCTAATTTAGGTGAAATGAACAAAAAAAAAAAGAAGACAAGGGACCTTTTTTACATCTTTCGCCTATATGTTTAAAAGGGGTTCGTCCCTAAGCTTTTCTGCATTTGTGCCATCTTATCTGTGTATTGCGAACGAAATATTGCTAAAGCCAGAAAAAAGCGCTATGCAAGCATCTGCATGTTATTTTGCTGTGCACGTCATACATCATAGTTTTTTCTGAAGGCAGAGGCATGACACGTTCACCTCACATGAGCCTTCAACTGGTAGCTATGAGAAGGCTTTCAAGCGTCTGACATCGCCTTTCTAGTGCCAGCTGATTAACCTTCTGTGGGTAAACGTGGATATTTCTTTCGAGACATGCCTTTTCGGTCTTCCTCATTTCTTGACTAAAGGAAAAGCTGTGCTTATTTTGAGGGCCCATTATCACAGGTGCGCATATTGGTGGTGTTCGTTTACTGAACGAGATATCATCATTGATGGCCAAAGTAACTACGAAACAGCAGCCCAACGGTATCTGCCATATTTTGTTGTTTGCGTAAGTGTATAAAACATGGTGCATGTTTCATTTATTGCACATACCGATTTGTGCACATCATAACTGTGGTGCTACATTGAGCTTTCCATCAGAAAAATGGAATTGTGATCCATTAGAATTAGTGAGAAGAATGAGCCAAGAAATATAAATGTACACAAATATAATATGACACACATGGTTGACTCCAGGTATATGGAGCAAATTTTAACCTCTTCTTTGCTCCTTGTCTTAAAGGACTGGTCGACTATAATGCACTTTGGAATTGCTTCTGTGATGTAATCTCTTCCATTCATGAAGGACATCATTTCCCTTGGTGATCATGTGTGACACATTGTTAGATGTTCGCTTTGGCTTACTTGTTGACCCCCCTCCCCACATATACAACGTGCTAACATCGACGGTAATTCATGTATGGAAGGCTTGAGTAACAATGATCTTGTATGTGATCCAACAATAAGAGGCGTGTATTTTTCTGTTATTTTTAAGGGTAGTTTGGCTATATAGAGGTGACCCCCTTTTTGTTGATGGTCGCCTTGTCTAATGGATATATGCTAGGCATGTCCCCATTTCTCTGTTGTAGGTACTTTCAGGTTGAAATGTTAGTGTTGCAGCATAGACTAAGGATAATTTTCTGTGCGTCATATAGAAAGTGCGTTTTGTTAATTGCAATCGCATTTTTAAGAGAAAATCTGAGTTATGAAATTTGCTTTTTGGGTAGTGTATATTACTGGGCAGAGATTGTCATCCAATGTGAGTATTACAAGTGCCTAATTATGCTCGGAAGCTTATCTATAAGTGAAAACTCCCAAATAACTAACCACACAGTTTGTTTTATCTGCGTATGAGTCAGAAAGTGAAACGAGACCTAGAAATAGCTCTGCTAGTAGTTGGAAGTCACTATGGGTAGCAGCAAAGGTTATCTGACTTTTAGATCACCAATCAATTATCAGTGGCATCACAGGTGACACTGGTTCAGACTGGTAATTCTCTTTTTCTGCACATTTTTAGTTTTCTTCTTTCATTCACCATTACACATGGTTTTTGGCCTTGATTCGTGGAAAGCACATGCTATTTTGATTATCCTTACCAAGTACATGGGCCTTCAGTAGGATGTGGTTTGGCTCATATTGGAAAGTTACTCATAAGGTTACTCATATTGGGTAATACAAAGTCCACTGAGTCGTATATGTGTCGGCAAAAACAGATTTATATTCAACTCGATGTTTTAAATAAAAAAAAAAATGGATTTCTGTATCCTCTTATTACACGCAAATATGTAGCATCTATAGTTGAAAAACCTGCTGAGCTTGGGCAAAAAAAAAGGGTGTTACATAGGCACGAGCCCATGCACCCAAGCTCAAACTTTTTACACTGGATTTTGTCCACCAGCTCTCCTGCACATGTGCTGTTTTATCACAATTTATATCCTTTTCCCACCTATCTCTTCCACTTTTGTCTCATTCATTTTAAAATGCAGGGCTAGAAGTTCACCATCTCACCATTTTAACCAACAAGCAGGATTTCCCACATATTTAATGCCCGTCCTCCAATAAATTTTACATCACTTCTCACACTGAGAATTTTAGGGAGTGCTCTCGCCTGACTGGATTTTTAGTAAATTAGCCCTCGGACAGTTTTACAAAGTGTTGCATAAAACATCTGCTGGGCCATGTGTGCTAATAGTGAAAATAGAATAGAAATGCATGTTGAATGTTCTTCCGTTTTCGCTATAAAAAAAGAAGAGAAGAGTTAAAAAATGTATACACATTCATGCCTTGTCCTACGTGCAAGCGATCGTTCGCGAAGCCTCGTAACAGGAGTTGTGGGAACTCGATTGAGCATCGCTGCATACTGAAGGAAGGGTTCCATGAAGGGGGTTCCACACTCAGGACACCAACTTCAATCATGATCACTGCGTACTGGAACCATGTGCGTTCCATTACGTAGCGTGTCTAGCACCTATATGATCTTGCACGTTTCCAATGATATGCTACTCTTTGGTGCCGTCAACTCAAACGAATGATCGCAGCTGGACCTGCCGGCAGACCGTCTGAGGCGTGAAGGACGATGAACAGTGCCCCGTGCAAAACTGCGCGAGAGGTTTTCAAACCATCAATGTAGTGTCGGTGAGGGTGGCCGTCCAAAGTTGCTACAACGTTTACTGGAGGCTAGGAAACACAAGAGTGTTGTGGGCTCAGCATTTCTTTTATTGGTATAATGTAGCCGCTGCAGTATTTGATCGCGACGAGTTGTTTCGACAACGAATCGTGTGAGTAGTTTGTTTTGCTTTGTTTTAGCTGCTTGTCGTCTCAGTATTGATGTGATGGCGTAAATCGGCGATTCTTTCTGGTGGATTCCTGTATAACATGAGGTCATTGACTGTGGAGCCATTTTTCTTATTCTATTAGCATGAGTCTGAAGAAGAAACATGATCTTACAAAGTTCCTCTAAGTACCGTGAAAAATAGCTCTGGCTGCGAGTTTTGTTGTGCCGTTCCGTGATCGTTGCGAAGGAAAAGCGAGGAAACGAAGCGTGCAATGACAAAGGTGGATGGATATACGTCCGGAACAGGTTTGGCGCGATTATACGCGCTGTATTGTGTCGGCGGCCGAGCTGTTATTTCGCTTCACTTTACATTGACCGCTCTGCCAACTTGACCACTATTATTTACCTTCATTCCGGACCTTTTGTGTTGCTTTGCCAGTGGAATCCGGTTCACCTTTTAGGGCGTCGGGAATGCAGTCATCGCAGAACGCGCTCTGGACCGCTTAAAATGGCGAAAACGTACTGGTAGTTAACTGTTGTTTAGTAAGCCTCCCTAATGTTAACCAGCAGTAGAGAAAACAGAGGGGAGTACTTCTAGCTGTGATAGTTCGTAGTATACCCGAAGGGATATTGTCTGTTGACTTTACCAGGGCGTGACCTAGTAAACTAAGGTCTGGGAGGTGGTGTGTTGGAATCCCATCTCCGACTGTACTGTCTGGGGTTTTTCCTAGGTTTTCCTCGCAGTTTACATACATATGTGTGCACAGTTTTTTCTTGAAGTCGGCCCAAGACACGTGCTAACCGTATGCTATTTTATCAGTGCTAACCTTACTCCTTCCTACTGACCTCTTTCCATCAGTCCATATCCTTACACCATTTACAGCCGCAGTTACCTCACAACATTAACTTCGAATGAAACAGTTGCCCACATTTATATTTCATGTTCTGATAAATGTTCCATGTACATTGTGCATTACGACTTGCTAATTGTCATTCTGTGTCGTGTGTTGGTGGGCATATCTGTCAGTGATCATTGCGCTGCTAATGCACACACAAAGCGAGCATCGTTGAAGCCTACTGGATCGATCTGCAAAAGTCTCGTTGGCCTCTGTCAGTGCATTCATGGAAGTACCTGTTTACATGCAGGCAGTAAAAACAGCCCCCAGTGCCCCCTGCCATGATCAGTTTTCTTTTGGGGGGGACATGTCACCTCTGTTTTTTGTTGCACGATTTATGCTTCAGTGGTCCATAAGTCAGTCGTTTATTTGGCAGGCTACCATCTAATGGTTTTTGGTAACAAACAGGTGGATTTTTGCATTCCCTCGATACTTTGCTTAGAGCTTCTAACACACTGGCCAAATGCCTCTCAGGGATGGCATTCACTCAGTCATAACATTCGATGTTATACTTGCATACTGGTATAGAAGCCCTTTTTGTATTAATGCTCTTGTATGTTTAATGCAGTATGTCTCTAATTGTCAATGGGAGAAATCTTCAGGAAGACACTACAGAAACTGCCTTGTATGTAACACTGCCCTGGTGGCTCACAAATGCACAGCACAGAGCACAGAGGCAGAAACTGAATGCATGCATAACTGTGGTCTCTGCTAACAATTAATATACAATTCTGCAACAAGATTGGCAAGTCTATACAATCTGTCCTCCACTTATGTGTTAGTCAGTTATATGTGCAAGAACGAAAGCAATTAGGACTTTCTCTGCTTCTGCCACGCGCAATTCTGAGACAACCTTTTCAAATAACAAGTGAGCGGTAGGAAAATGAAGAAAGCTGGCAGTGAATGCTGACACTTGTGAACGATTCAGTCAAAAATAGCTTTCGCTATGCTCCGGCAGTGGTGCAGCACGAGGCATATTGACTGTGTGCGGGAAAGTGGCAAGATAAATTTCGATTGGTTACGGTCTATTTGCTTATGAAATGAGAGATTGAACACTGCAAGACGTATAATTATGTTGCGCAATCTGTGTTGCAAGTTTTGGCCATGCTTTCACCCTGAGAAAAAAAAACATGCCATTTACCACTATCTCGTAACAGCGTTGATATTTACATGCCTGGTAACGTGTGTCGCACAAAGATTGGTTGGCAGCATTACTAAAGTTTCATACTGGTCTCACCTTGTCACTGTTTCTTTAAGCTGGTACATGTAATACAGCTTTTTTGGAGCCATACCTTTTCTACCTTTACAAAGATAATTTGTGGGCTGACCAGTGAAAGTATAGCCTGTAATTCGCTAAGTGTCACTTAGTGGCGCAGCAAAGAGAAACTGCAGAACGAAAAACAGCTATATATTTTTAGGCTTCACTTGATGCCAGAAATCATGCAATTGAATCACTTCTTACGTGGCGAGCGTTAACGCTGGCCTTGTCTGCTTGCCTCCTAGCGACAGCACAGCCCCAGCCTACTGGCCACCACCCGACATCAACTATGCTAGTCATCGCAGGAGCCAGACAGACACTCAGGGTATGCATGGCCTCTTGTAGTTAACCCCTCACAGGCCACTCAATGGTTGAGTGAATAGTACATGCCCTGTATGACTTGCAAAAAAGTGGGACAGAAATGTTGCTGCCACACTTTTCATGTATCCATGAGACATATTAGCAGACATGAATGAGTAATTGCTATAGGAGAGAAAATTGTCATTTGTGTTCTAGAGGTCAGTGTGCATGAGTGTGTTGAAACCGGTATGTATTGTTCAGGAGGAGATTAGTTGAGTGATAATGTATGGCATACAAGTATGTATAGTTCCATATTCAGATTCTACTTTCAGACAACATAATGTTGCTCCATATAATTTTTGCTTCTTGCTGCCTTTTTTTAAAAATTACGTGTAACAACAGCATCTCCAACTTTCCTCTGTAAGGTTCTTGTTAGCTAGTTTTTACTGACAAATACCTACCAGTCGTACTCCCACACCCATCAAACCACCAGTTATGTCCTAACACTGACGAATGTGTGCTCCCAGCAATAAGCTACCATACTCTGTTGAGACCATTTAGTGGTATTGCAGATTTATTTCATATATGTTTGAATAATTTTTTGTCACAATGGTGGAAACACATCATATTCCCTACTGAAATAACTAGCCATTTGGAAATATACGAGAGTGGGATGAACATATTGTCTGTCACAAACTCTTGGGTGGAGATGACTGGAGCTAAGGACCGATGAACTCTTCTGCACTAGATGTGGTTGTTGAGTACCGAATTATCGAATGAAATAAACATAGTTCGTAAGGCCCAGTCATTTTTAGATTATATCGCCGGCACATATTTGTGAAGCGCCCCGCGTGGTATATAGGACACAACAACCAATGATGCTGAAAGGATGCTGCACACACAGTTGGTGTCGATCATTAATTAAGGATGAATGTGCGAGCGTAAAGAAGACTCCAACAAGCTCAGATGTTTTCATTCTTCGTTCGTGTTAGCGAAGCAACTGTGAAATCACGTGGGAAAATGCAGAAGGCCGAATCGTGAATTCTGCTCTGTTCGTTTGGCAAGGGTATTGGACAAAACCAAAATGCACCACAAGAGTGGCCTGAACAATCACTCGACAGGAATATGTTGCCATGTATGGCAAGTGGAATTTGAATTATTTGAATTAAATATGGAATATGTAAACATGTACGTAGTGTCTCAGCAAAAAGTTTGCGACGCCAGAAAAATGGCGAAAAATTGTGTCCGGGAATAAAGGCATGAAAGTACCCGCGAATATGTCTTAAAATGACAGACCTTTTGATTCGCGAATATTAATACATCGAGAATATTGATGCACTTACAGTATATATAATACAAGCACTCTACGCCAATAAAAGCAATTTAATGTTATTACATCAAGAAAGAAGCCTGAACCTGGCCACAAAATGAGCGTTCATTTCCCTGCCCAAGCTCAGGCCTCGTTCGTGATTGTATTCTTTCACCTGCTCGCCCGCATTTCTGCTATTTAATCAGGATGTTCACCTAAATTTGGAGGTATGCCTTTCAAATGTTTTGTTACCTAATAGCTGTAATGATCTAAGCGTTGAGATAAACATGAGGATATTGAAGATGTTTCCGAGTTCCAGCGTTTTTCCACTGGGCTGTTTTCAAATCTGAAAACTGTCCGATGCAGCACCACAAAATGCGAAAACGTAAGTGATAACTGCGGACGCCAATCGCGGAGATTATTACGGTCGCGAGCATGTTTTTTACTCGTTTCTCACGTGATAAGACGAGCGCTGTTTCTGGGGGTTCTTTTAGGGGGCGAGCAAAAAAGAAAACGTTAGAAGAGATAAGATATTGCACTTACTTCGTGTCTGTCCTCAGGCACTTTCCAGTTTGACGCTGCCCCTTCAAAAGCGTCGTTCTTTGGACAGAGATTGTGTCAGCGCGGTTTGTCGTGCTGTGAAGATATCGGTGACGTTAGGAAGCTACTTTTTTAAGCTTATGTGTCGCGTTCCCTATTTTTCTATAGATTGATTGTCCATTTGGTCTAATGCCGTTTGGTTGAAGGCCATTTGATTGAGTGCTGTTTCACCGGGGTCATTGTTTAGTTTTTTTTATTTGCGTATTTAATTTGCTCTATCTTTATCGCTGACGCTGTTTTGAGGTTGAGTATATATATATAGAATTGTCGTGCTTCATCAGGCCACACAAAGCGGAACTCGTCGGTGATGCTCAGCTAGAACCATTTCAGTAATTCTTTCTGTCGCAATTCTGTTCAATTACTCGGTACCGAAGGGCGGAAGAAGGTGCAGAACTCGTTGCTTTACTATGTACATGCCGATTTGTGTTCTTTGACCGTGTTAAGTCCATTTATTTGGTTCTTGGAGAGGTTTATTCAATTGCTCCCCCCCACTCCCTCCCTTTACTGCTGTATGCTTTTCCGTTGACATCCCGTCGAAAAAGAAACTGTTACACGTTTGCGCGAATTCTTCCAATTCGATGAAATGGCTTTCAAATGTTCTCCGAATTTGTCGACATGTGGCTTACTGCCGACAATGGAGTGTAATTAGGTATCATAATTTATTTCTCTGAGCGGAAAAAAAGTGATTGGGCTCTGATAGGGTACGTGGCTAGGCTAGGAAATAAGGCTAATATATCTAAGCCTTTTTCTTCCCCAGTGTTTTGTTGATGTGTTTTTGTTTAGGCAGTTTTTGTCTCCACTTTTTCTTTCTTTCGACGATGAAGTTGGCTGGGCACAGATGAACCTGAAGGAGGGACGGGCAACAAATTCTGTGTTATTAACAAATTGACACCTTTGTTGTCCGTCCATCCTTTCGGTCTTTCGGTAATTCTACGATGATTGCTTACGAGCTTGCCAGTTTTCCTTCTTTCTTTATTGTTTAAAATGGAGGCTGAAAACGCGGTCATGGGACAAATCGCCAGTTTCGTAAATTTATGTCAGTTGCACGTTTTATTACGGAAGACACTTTCTGGTGGGCTGAGCTCCGTCATTCCCTTTGTTGCCGTAAACAAACATAGAGATGAAAGATGATAGCATATTTCAGATTTCGGGTCAGAAAATTAAATTGACGTGAAACGTTTCAGCAGAATGTGGTCAAAAGATGGAGCCAAGAAAACAGGGCGGGCCTTCTGATTTTCCGTCACGTCGCTATGCTCCTAACTCACCCTGTAGATTTGATTTATACCACATATTTCGTGTA
>JARGYV010119899.1:0-23636 GCA_029532675.1 Ornithodoros moubata | reverse complement strand
AAAAAAAAAAAAAAAAAAAGTTTTGCACGTCAAATAGCCGCGATTACAGTGCGACATATTACTTATATGCTATAGCGAATCACAATACATAAGTACACGTTTCTAAACTATCGAGACTTTTCATCAGTGTCAAGATTAGTGACAAACTCACCTTTATGAATCGGGATGAAAGATTTTTCTTTTCACCGAGGATCCAGCTTCTTGAATATTTGAGGCGGGAATATACGTCACCTGTTCTTGCAATATAATTATATAAATAAGCCGTATGAAGCATTACAATATAATGTATAAAATATAAATATAATAATACAAATATAATAAAGTATGCAATAAAAAATAAACCAGCAAAAAAGTGTGGCAAACTACACATCCAACCTTTCACACTCAGTTCATAGCACTCACATTCTTACCATGATATAGCACTGAACATTTGTGAATAAATCGGTTTGAACCGCTGCTTTCCAGAGCCGAACCCGAACCGGAACAGATATTTTCGGTTTGACTCTCCGTTTCAAAACTGAAACTTTCCCTTTTCTCTTCTGTCCCCCTCCTTTCTCTCTTGCCGTCAACCACTGTCAGCAACATGGCTGGTGGTGCTCTCTGGCTTGTTTTCGTTGGCTTTATTGTACGCCTTTACTTGATGTTCACATCTATACGAAAGCTGGTTTCAAGCAGAATAGAGGTGTCAACTCCACTGAATGCATGGCGAAGAGGTACGCTGTGTTTTCGCAAGAATCTTTTGGGTGTCAGCAAAGAGCATGCATGCACACCGCGAGTTCATTTAGATCTGTGCCCACTGCTTTCTTTACCTTAAAATTCTTACCATATCTAACACATAATTCCAACTGTGCACAGTCGCACTGCGATATCCTGGTGTTTACGTGATAGAATCTCTTTAAACAGTTTTCATTTTTCATTTGTATGCAGTTACCGAAGGCGCCTACCTGCAGCAAATTCGCACGTCTCCTTATGACGGTGATGTATTTCATGAGGTCAGTACTTTCCGAAGTACTTTTCCGCTAGACATAACGTCCTGTTAATTTTATTTTCAGCCTCCTCTCCTACTGTGGTTGTATAATAGCCTGGGTTTGACAGCCCCTTCGGCTGAAGCTACCTTGCTACCATTTTGCTTTTCCGTATGTATTCGTTTCCTATTTTTCTATCATTTGCCTTTGCATTACTTCTGTTTAGTACTTCAGTGTCAGGCTTCTCCTTTTTGTGTTTCGTTACCCATGGTCTTGATGTTATCTTGTGAATGGACAGGTATGCGACGTGCTCACCGCAGTGCTTCTTGGAGCTGCTGCAAAGAAAAGCATGGAATACATGGTGAATACATGAAATCACCAATTATTGAACGCTGAATTCAAGTGTTACACCTTCAGCAGTGCCACTTTTTTCCTATTAGGTGGAGCAAGAGAAAAAGCTTGTGAAAGCAGAATCTGCAAAACTTTTTTTCCTGATGTCTAGTGCAGTCACAGATGTTTCCCAGCTGGTGGTGGCCGTGTAAACTTTCTCAGCAATATATTGAATGCTAGAAAAATATAGGGCAGCACTGTACTTGATAGCTTGTCTAATTTGTGCTATTCACCTTCTCAGGTACTTACTGTCGCCGTACAGTATTGCCAATTGTATAGGAATGTCAACAACAGTGTTTTCAAATCTGCTCATTGCATTTTCTGTTGCTTGCACAGTATATGGTAAGCCTTATTTTAATTGTCATCCAAAAAGGAAGAGAACGGTTTGGGCACATTACTTGGATCATATGTGCTTTTTTCAACAGGTTGGTGGGTTCCGACAGCGATTTCTCTTGCCCTTGAAACATACAAATCATTTTACCCTGTTATGCTTCTGGTGCCAGCACTGTTGTATTTCACTCAGGTAATTTGCATTACAGTTTTATTATATTCTGTGCCTTCAGTTCACATTTTGAACATTTGAATTTTGTTTCGCTTAGTGGGAGATAGAAAGATGGGACCGATCACAAAATAAAATATGCCATTGAAAGGTTAAGTGGAAGGCATGGAAAAAATTCTGGGATGCACTGAATAAATCGCTGATAGAGACTGATACTGACAGAATTTTGATGAACTTGTTTGCTTGATTTTATGTATTAGCTATATACTATCCTTTCAAAAAAGCCATGACTGTGTGTAAATTTTACTGCCGGTCTGATGCGGAGTTAACCCTGAGGGTTCCAACAGAAAAGTTGATCTGAAACTCAGTACACCTTGGCAATCTTTGTTTTTTAATGGGGATATTAGAAAATTATAAATTTCTTCCATTTAGGTGAATGCTGCTAAAAATCCTGCTTGCAGACGGTACAACACAGCAGTTGTTTTGGCAACCTTGTCTTTATTTACGTCAGTGTTGGTCTGCCTGTTGTGTGCTTCTTACTACCTGTGTGGGTCATGGAGTTTTATCTCATCTACATATGGCTTCATGTGAGCACCCCATCTTTACAACATTTGATATTTCTTTTGATCTTTATCTCTAGTGTGTAATGTATTCTGGTTGATGCAGTTGGTCGGTGCCAGACTTGACACCAAACATTGGTCTCTTTTGGTACTTCTTTACGGAAGTGTTTGAACACTTTCGAACATTTTTCTTGTGGACATTCCAGCTGAATGCTTTCATATATGTGCTGCCCCTGGCAATATGCCTAAGGTAAGCCAATGTCTTGATCATTGTGCCAGAACATAGAAAGGAGGTGCAAATCTGAACTTGGTGTTCTTACATTTTCTCTAGGAAGGATCCTATCCTTTTGTTCTTGGTTGTGTTGGCACTGATAGCAGTGTTCAAGTCCTATCCCAGTGTAGGGGATGTGGCATTGTATACTTCTTTGCTCCCTCTCTGGAAGCATGTATTCCCACGTAAGTAAAGCAGTTGACACGTTTTAGTGTGTGAAACATAGTCAGTGCTGAGCTTTTCGTTACCCTGTAACGAACGATAAATATGCTGTTTTCAGTTGATCATAGTACTGGGGCTTAATGCAGAGCTTTTCACTAATCTTTAACAAGTGATGTCCTTATCTCAGTATGTAGCTATGTAAACTTTTGTGGTCCCAGGAAGAGAGATAACACATGCAAGGAAGGTATGATGATACCAGAATATTCAAGATTGTTCACTGTGGTTGTCCAGATGGAATGAGCCCATTCTTCTTCTCAGAGCTTGCATGCTTTGGTTTCATGCATATGTACTTCATGCGAAGTCTATTCTGCAAAGTTTGCAGAAGCTTACGACAAATCAAGGGTTAAGAAATACATTTATTGTTCATGAAAAAGTTCATCAGTGAGCCTAGGAGATGTAATGTGTTGCACTATAGAATGGTTATTTGTTTCTTAATAAATTATACATTTCAGATATGAAGCAATACTTTCTCATTGGCTGCATCTTCATTGCTTCTACTGCCTTAGCCCCAATCCTATGGCACCTGTGGATATATGCTAACAGTGCCAATGCCAATTTTTATTTTGGCACTACTTTGGCATTCAATACTGGTCAGGTGAGGTATCTGTGTTTCTACTACTATGAGCTTTATTTGTTTTGTTTGATTGCTGTCGTTCCAGTGCAACCAGATACCTTATAAATGCTCTGTATTATGTTACTTCTGTCACATTGTTTAAACATGCATGCATATTTTTTTACAGATATTTCTTATCACAGATTTGCTATTTGCTCACATGAAGAGGAGGTATTACATTGAGAATGGGGGTCCTAAAGAACTTGAAGCAAAGGAGTTAAGATTGGAACTTCACTGAATAACATATTGTGTAGTCATTGTGATACTGCCTCTAGTTCTTACTTTTTTTTGTAACATCACAGATAGTGCAAAGGCAAATTGCTCTAGCTGTTCGTTTGCAGGTTTTGAAAACTTGTGTTAATTGTTTATCTAAACATGCTGATAAGTGTTATTGCTTAGATAGCACATGAAAGAAAAAAAGAAACAGCTGTTATGTTCAGAGTTGCATTATTTTAACATTTAGTGGCCATTCCACGTTTGAAAACTATAGATATAGCACTACCTTCTTCAGACTCTAGTTCTCAGATGAGATAACTCTTCCCTGGATTGAAACATATATGAAGTTTACTGCATTGGTATCAGATTTTACTAAGAGTTCAGTTTTCATTTTCAATAACATTGGCAGCTTCCTGCACATGCAACAAGTATTGGGGGCGAGCTCTACCACTGGTGACGATGACGACACTGCACTCATTTTTCTCCGCTAAGTAGGATCACGTCTTCACAGAGTGAATGTGGATGGTACGGCATAGTTGCGCGCTTATCGGCAGTATTTCGCTACAGCTGGTAATTTGTCCGACTTTCTGGGACCAGCATTGTGCATTCTAATCTATATTTACAAAAATAGCATCTACAGATCGTTAAGCAGACGACAGGGAGGGGACCGCCAGATGGGGCCACCGCATGCGCTCATGCCCAATAGAGTATGAAGACTAGCTGAGTCTCAGCACAAAGATTAACACACATTAGAGCTCCTGAGAGAAAAACAGTGGCAAGATTTCCATAGATACAGTGGCCACTGACTGCAGCACTACAAGATAAGATTACTGAAGGCAATACACAAGATTTCTCCACTTTATGTACATTATGCATACAATCTCAAGGTTGTGTCAGCACCAGCTGTAATGATCCATGGCTGATTGGGATGGAAAGCACAGTCCAAGACACCAAGATCTTTATTTGTAGTGTGGCCCCGAAGCACCTTTACTGGTACAATCAAAGGGTTCTGCATCAAGTCACTAGAATAAAAAGCATTTGGTGACATACTCTCTGTGGCAGAATTAAACGAACTGCAATGATGCAAATGTACAGAAGCATTTACCTGTACACCATCCCATGGCAAATGATAACAGTGCCATCATCAGATGCAGATGCGAACAGTGGGTACTTCTTGTGGTAAGTTACTTGTCTAATAGCCTTCTTGTGGTACCTGAGATAATGAGCCACATGCTTGATTTCTTTCAGAATAATTGCTTTTTTAGTATAGCAAAGTCCTCACCTCAGTGTTCTGTAAGGCTTTGTTGAAAGGTCCATGTCGAACCACGATAGTCTGTTCTCGTAACTGCCAGCTATCACATTATCACCTAGTAGATAAATGCGTTGCTAGTGCAAGGGATGTTCAAAACACAATTTCTCGAAAAACTGGAAATACTTTTCATGTTTTCCAGTTTTTTATCCATCAGCAATTTTGTGAAGACTGTTCACAAAGTCAATGTCTAATACAAAAGAGAACCTATAAAATGTTTTACTGTGGTCTTTAAGCTCCAAATCGTACGTGACGAGAGTCTCACAAACACGACTAAACAGACTATAGCTGCAGCACATGACAAATGTGTATGAATGGAATGCATACCCTTTGGATGAATAGCAATGCAGGAGAGCCACTTGCAGTTGCTGAGAAGCTTCTTGGACAGGGTCTGCTCCAGAAGATTGTAGACTCGCACAAAACGTTGTGATGCCACAAAGAAGTAGGGTCGAATTGGGTGAAACAGAACTTTGGATATGTCACCTTTCACCTTGCTGAATGGAGGCTAAAGCAAACAGCAAATTTTCAATGTAACAAGCAAGAAGTATTTTACAGTTTTCTGTTATAACCAGCACATAACTTAGTTCAGTTTGAGTTCAAGCAACAATCTGGGATTAAGTTACGGTTTATGTAAGTCAAAACTTGAACCGTGATACAGTGTGTCCTGGCTCGGAAAGCTGGATTTGTTTGATTTGTCACTAGAATGATAACTAGATAACAAGAAGCATAAAGTAAGGGATTTACAATGAAAGAGACCACAAAGGTAATTGAGAATAATTCACAACAAGTAGAAATAATACTATGTTCCATGCTGCCACCTAAAGAACAATATTATCATTGTGTAAAAGGCAGCATGTTACCGGTTTACAATAAAACAGACTGGATACAAACCACCACAGTTCATGTTCGCTACTGTTTTACTGTGAACCGGTAACAGTTGCTTTTTCTTCTTTGGTTTCAGATACATTGAAAAAATTTAGGTAACTGTTGTGAGCATGGTTTTTCGTTCAGAGCGACAATGTTTATGAAAACAATGACTACCCACTTTCTTCAACATGCTTTCGAGCCACTATTGTGGCCACAAGTTAGAACATTTACCAACCTGTGATCGCCATTGGGAAAGCTGATGGATAAGGACAGATCCACTACTGCAGCCCGGCATTACAACAGCAAAGTAGTCACCCTTGGCATGCCAGGTGACTTGCTCAACAGGGTTCTTGTGTACAATGTTTAGCCGCACTCCTTGCACATGTTCCTCTTCGATGGCCTGTTCCCACTGTGTTGTTTCTTTGCGACCTGCTGTCATGCAAAAGGGAAGACGTGTATGGCTCAGTGCTGTACGGTTCATATGTCTTCTGTGTGCTCTCACCTGTTTTGTCACGACCTTCTGGCACAGCTCCAATTAACGTGTCTGTGTTACTGATTACCAGCTTGTCTCCAACGCCAGGGTTCACAATGTGAACAACGTGGCCACTACAGAGAACAAGTAAAGCCCTAAGCTGCATTTTCAACTGATTTCAGTAGAACAGTGTTCTGAAGTGAGACTGTTGTTCACCATAAAAAATTGATTTCTCGTTTAGTTTAGTTTTGCAAAGAGCTTACAAAAATTTGAACAATAAACTTGGTGGAATTAGTAGCAGCATATTACAACGTGTGCAAGGACCCAGGCCACATACATCTAATATAATGAATCTCCGAGCATGTCAACTGTTGAACAGCTCTGCTACGTACAAGAGAGGATAAATAACATTGGCTACATCTGCTCGTCCACCACATCCTGTAATCGAGTTCAGTCTTACCCGTGTTCAACGGCACTTATCTAAAAAACTTGTATCTTCCCTAAAATAGTTTTACTCACGCGGCCACAGCCACGAGGTGCACATTTTGGTTGGGGCACCACGCAACACATTTTACAGCAGCTTTGAAACGAAGAACCTTCATACAGCGCCCAGTGAGTACCTCCCATATCCGGACGGTACAATCATCGCCTCCTGCAAAAATATGACGACGCTGTAATAGTAAACACTATTTCCTACACTAATCGTACACTGTCACTTCTGGGAGATGCAACAAGAAGTTTTTATCAAGTATTTTGGGTAAAAAAGTGGCAAAGCGCTATGTCATAATGCTGCATTCAGGCCGAGTAAGGCCCAATTTCACAAATGCTGGTTAACACTGGACCTGAGATTAAGAATCCTTAAATGTGAACTAACAACATGCCCCATCAATGTTGACATATAAACTGAGACAGTAGTGGGTGCTAGTCCTAGTTGAAGGAGAACTAATCTCAGTTTACATGTTAACAGGTGTTGGTTAATGATATTTCTAAAAACAATGCCTGACCACCTGTGTCTGCAGCACTGTAAAATTAATCACTTGCACAGTACATTACTGCAAAGAATGTGTTACAGGGTACACATTACCACTGTGCTATACTGATGTCTATTATTTAGCAGCTTCCACTTGGGGAAAAAAAGAATATGCAAGCAACTGTAGACAGTCAGCAAACTTACCTGATGCAAAGAATTGGCCAGTGGGCTCAATAGTTAAGCTGCGTACAATGTCTGTGTGCCCTTTGTACACCTACAATTGAGTGATAAGTGGGTAACTAATACAAGAACTCAATCTGCCACACAGTGAGCATGAAATATTTGCTTTTCATAAAGCACGAGATAATATCAGTTAATGGAAACATATGCAGGTTGCTTTTTCTCGAAACAGTGAAAAAGTCTAAAAACAAATGGCTGTAACGGCTCTGTAATTTCAATTTTTCAGCCAGCATTGATTGTAACAGTTTATGTCACCCACAATAGACTACGCATATTGGTCCTCGAGCCCCCTTTTCATTTTGTCCTCCCTCCAAATGTTTCATGTAACAGAGACCCTTATTAATAAACGAAGGTCTGATTAATAACGGTTTAGTTACAGATGTTCAACTGTGTTCTTCTTGCAGACTATGTATGCTGGCCACTAATATGGTCTCTAACATGCTACTTCTGCATTGTTGCATTACATTCTTCATTTACAATGATGCTTTGTCAAGCAGGAAATAAAAATGACTGATTAGAGGATACTTTAAGAGACTCTTACAATGTACTGAATACTTGGGAATGGCTGCAGATCCTTTGGCTTTGGCAACTTTGGAATCAGGTCCTCAGCATTAACTTGCACCTAAAAGAAAATGCGCACATGTACACTGCTAGTTACTTTTTTTTCTTCTTTTTTTGCAGCCAGAGGTACATGCATCAGTAGATAAACTAAAATCACACTTACTCTCATTTTCCTTTGGCGAGGGCAGAGGTAGAGGTCCAAACACCTTTCAAATCTTTCTCTGATAAATTCGTTATAGGCGCAAACCTCTCGTAGGCTGGAGAACTTGCGAGGAATGAAGTTGAGCTTCCGTTCTTCGGGCTCTTGTGCCTTCCATTTCTCTTCCTAAAGAAACGCGTCTTTAACTTAGCTGGTGCAGGAACCCACTAGTCTTAGGATATACAGTGCATGACCTTACAACGGGATTTAGGCAGACAAAGAGTAGCTACTATACAAAGAACCTCTGTAGCATAACTAAAGTAAAATAACACCGCCATATTCATAAACACTGTGTATCAGAAAGGGAAAAAGGAATGCCCGAACGGTTCTTTCTAGCTGTTCTATATCTGCCGACACCCAACACAAAATTGATAAGTAGCTCGATTGAGGGGAAAAGAGTGACTTTCTGTCTATATTGTGCAAAAAGAACTGAACTGTAATTCATTAGTTTATATATATATAAATGCGGGTGATGCTGGGACACTTACACTATCCACGGGTGCTTAGTGGCACAGAATTTTTTCGCAAGGATTACAAATAATGTGGATACTACGCACATATACCGACATCCACACACATCTAGTTGCTTTTCTCTCATATTAACCCTTAAGTTCTACTGCACTTCCATAACTGTGGCTTTAATAGAAGTAATGTCATTCAACTAAGCAATGCATGATGCTATTACTAAGTAGTTGTGTCACTTAAAACATAGCTGTCCATTACCTCCTCCTCGGTAAAAAGGTACTCAGGTGGTGGGTTGTATGATTCTGCATGGCCTGGAAGCTTCATCTTTGGGGCTGGTATGTATCTCTGTATTCTGGCATTCGGTGTTTCCTGTGAATCAAAGTCAAAGAACACAAGCTAATGATAGAAAGCTAATCCACAATTACAGCTGCAAGTAAGAAGATTAATAAAGAACAAATTATAGGCAGTGAAAACTTGTAACCTCACCTCTTCCTCTTTGTCCCAGAGAAGTGTAAACCTGGAGGCCTCAAGCTTTGCAGCTCTAGGCTTAATCCAACCCATTTTGATGGCATGAACCATTCGAGATACCTGAAAAATGGCAGCAATAATATCAGCCAGTGCATGATACTAGGGCTCATATGTAAATTTAACACCAATCAAGTCAATTTGTAGATTTACACTCAAGAGAGAGCAACAGTTACTACTGCTGAAAGGACTTCAGAAAAAAACAAAATCAAATAACAAAAAAGTCACAGTAGTGTGCCATATGAACCCCATTTGTACTCACCATTTGGCTCTCAATCTTTGATGGAATAAAACTCCTCTTGTGCTCAGGCTGATTTGTGACAGGATGTATCATCTTCTCGTGCGAAAATATATCCTCAAATTTCTGAAAAAACACGAATAATTACATATTAATGAATGACCATATTGAGGCGGCCCGCAGTGACAAAGCCTTCAGCATAAGTACCTCATACACATCAATTTTCGGGTTTGGAAAGCGTCCACTTTGAAGCCTTTGGATCAAATCTACATCCTCATCCGTCAAGACCACTTCCTGGCCAGTAGACTTATCCTTGACTGTACGCCTGTAAAAAAAAAAAGGTGTGAAAATGCTCTAAGACACTGAGTCACCTGTTTCTACGATTCATTTCAAATTTTGTTACCTATACAGCACAGATATGTCACTAGTACACCTCAGTAAGTCCACAACAAATATACTCTCACCAGTAGTTTACATCATCCATCTTCTTCAAGAATTCATCTAGTTCGTCTCCCTTGGGCGGCTTCAATATTCGTTTTCCATCGAGGTCGTATCCAATGTGGGGATAATTTTCGTACCATTCCACCGGAATGTTGCCTATGGTGTTCCTAATGTCCTAAAACCAAACAGTGGATATGGCAGGGGACAAATAAGATTTTGATACTTCACAAAAATTTCTGCTGTGAAGTTGCGTGTAGAGCATTTGTACAAAGTCAAGAAAGTGTATTAGACAGAGCCGGGGCTGGCACTCACTGGTGTCATGAATTTCATAATTGAAGCTTTTTCCTACTGTGAATTTCGTAATTTGACTATTTCCTATTGTGTAATTGTGACTGGTAGGTCCGATTTCACAAACAGCAAACAGTATTTATGGCGAAGACAGTCTTTCGTGGATGTTATCACTGCTGGGAGGTTATTGCAGGAGATTGTTAGTCCTAAGTAGGATGTTAAGGACAAATCGTCTTAAACCTGCATTCGCAAAAGTGGGCCTACGTCTGGGATGCACATATAGTCCACCATGGGCAGTAACTTCATTCCAGTGTAATGAAGCATCCTGATCCACTGTATACTGAATATAATTTGTTTTACACAAACCCAAGCAGTCTGTGCACCTAGATATACCCAAAAAGTGCTTCAGCTTTGGCACAAATAAACTAAGTCACTAGGGTGGTAATAGAAGAGCAACCTGTTCAGAAAATAAAAGACTGAAAGTCCACTCCAAGCAACAGGTACAGCTTCCACACTCTTCCATACACAATATATATGTCCTAGAAATGTAGAACAAGTTATGTCTTTGCTGCCCTAATTTACTGAGTAGGTGCAAGGAGAATATTTAATACCTTCAGCTACATGAAGCAGTTGTAACCTCTAAAAATCCCATAGTTCAAAACACCCATCTTGGATGCTAGCAACCTTTCACCATACATTTCTCACCTCTTCATCCGACGAATCAAAGGCGTACTCATCAACCTGGGCCACTTGCACTTTCTCTTGTCCGTTGTCCTTTGTGTTAACATTGTCGTCCTCACGTTCCCTGACAGATCTCTTTGTCGGTGCATTAGTCGGCAACTTCTCCACATTATCCTTCTTTATTTCCATGTCTTTACCGCCCGTAAATGTGATAGCTTCTCGTCCATCCTTATCAGAAAGTCCAGTATGTTATGCTATTTTAATACACAAATAATAATCTATTGTACAACAGTCACAGAATGGCATATTATCATACTGATCGTATCAAACGATGGTCAAAAGCAGGTTTAATCTCAGCCAATTCAAAACTTGTTCTGGAGAGCATAGTCCAACGAAAGCAGTTTGCCTAAAAATGTCAGACCCTTCATATATGTACACATTCTTCACACATAACCACATTTACACAGAATTATCTCCTAAACACACGAAAATAGTGCTACTCACATCAGAATCACTGTCATCTCCCAGTTGTTCCTCTTCCTCATCAACAGATCCACCACTGTTTAGATCATCTCTGGCACTGCTTACATTGGATCTCTCACAGAGTTCATCTTCACTTGATGAACTATGCTCCTCACTTTCTTCCAAGTCTGAATACACACTGGAATCAGTGTCTTCGTCTTTCTGAGAATGAATGGAATGCCGACACGAGTTACCTCAAGGTTTGAAACTAGTGCACTCAGGGACAGTCGGTGTTAGCAATGTTCTTAGTGCAGTCAGCCACAATGTGTGGTCCTGTGAGCAGTATGTTGCCACATAAACTCAAAAGCAGTATGCTAACGATGACGTAGCCCTACGACTTGCTAGCCTGGCTAACTTCACAGTACCAGTCTTACCTGTCACCCCAAGCGAGGGATAAGAACGAAATAACATTCCTTCTCTATAATTTTATAATAACTGGGCCAGTCAAGCAGCAAACACACACACAAAACGGATCATCTCGCTAACCGCTCACGTCCTGATGATAAAAAATGACGGAAACAGTGAATAATAATTTTACGAGTCCAATAGAACATCCAGTTTGCCAGTTCCAATTATAGTCATGTTTAACCCATCAGCTAATTAAAAAAAAAAAAAAGTAATCCATCAACACCCTCGGAGCACTGTGACGGATTGACTGTGCCAACTACACAGTTACAACAGCTATGTTATTATACGACAAATCAAGAATAGGCACCTTTGCAACGAATGTATACTGTGACGACTCGTAAACAAGACATTTCCCAGACCATTATATGCACAGATTTTAAGTGGTGCCTGATCCCCCCCAAGACATGATCACGTGTAACATAGACTATCAGAAGCTTTCCGTGGCGTTCAATATCAACACCGCTAACCTTCCTTTTGTCTTGACATTTCCTCAAGGATGAAATTACTTCCTTCGTCGTGTTTTTTCTTACCGATGCCATAACAGCACAAATTACACTGTACACCTCGATGAGTAACCGCACACGTGCTTACGCCATTCGCATTCGCGCTAGCGGCTGGTTGGATGCATGTTTGTGCGGTCTGTAGTTAGCGACATATTACAAATTATTGGGCTCACGTAAATTTCTTAATAAAGATATTTATTTCGTTTTTATGTACGTATTATAAACATTTTTTACGTCCTACAAAGAAAAAAGAGCGTTTGATATAGAATTGTGGTTGTGGAATTGATGAACCACTGCTAGCAACCATGTTTAGAAATACTTTATGGAGGCTGTTAGGGAATGATTGTCGCGTTTTTTCACCAGATGCTGTATAGTACATTGTATTGAATGATATAATCATGCACACTACAGAAATTGGTGCAAGTAACGTTCCTGCATTCCTGATAAAACTATGGAAGTTGGTTGAAGATGAAGATACCAATGACTTGATATGTTGGAGGCCGGTAAGTTGAAGCCACTATTAGGGCTAAGAGGATACTCCGCGTTTATCGTTGCATTTTATGCATTTTTTCTTATAGTTGATATAGTGTCAGGTGTTAACAGTGAAACTTATGATTCGCTTGTTCGGATCCCGCTTTATGCACTGTTGTCATTGCGCTTACTTTCGGTATCGATTAAAGTGTTTTGTGTCACGCAGGCCTTGACGGGGATATGTGAGGATTGGTTATAGTGAACTTCATTTACCTGTGCTATGTCGTAGCAATCAATTAGTCCCACTATTCGATCTGATGGCTTAGTCAGTCGTGAATTTAGCGTTTTTGGTTATATTATGAATCCGATCGTATCCCGCGAACACGTTCGAAACTACATGTTCGATGCGTCGGTTTCACATCATTGTATGTCAGTTAGTGATGTCCTTAACCTCGTTGCCTTTTGAAATCAAAGGTTGTATCGCAGTGTAAATTTAATTTGTCAGAATGATGTTGCATAGAATGTTTAGACCCGATGTTAAAGCAGTGGTTAAAATTTGAATGGCCTTCCTCTTGCTGTTTGGTTTTGTGCGGTTTTAGTACGCTCAGATAACGCTTTTGGGTCGTCTCGAGCGTTGTCTTGCAAGATCCCAGTCAGATGTCTTTCGCGTCAAGAAATCAACAATGTTAGTTTTACTGCTATCGTATAAATCGACTTTCAATAATGTCTTAAATGAAACTGGTGGTTACTATGAGTGGGAGGCGAAACGAGATATACTGGTCTTTGTTAATAACAAATTTATTATTTATTATGAGAAATAAAGTTCACGTCTGATTATTGCGTACATATAGCGTTGAACGTGTTTTATGGTGTACGATTCATTGTAGTTTACTAAGCCCACTTTGATATGCGAGCTAAGCTGTTTCACAGTTGGCACCATTTCTCTATACACAGTCCCGTGCTTCCGATTCACACCTGTTGACTATAGCCTATAGACTTGTAATATACAAGTCTCCACAAAAGCACATGCGAATTCAAAAGTGGGAAAGTTGAAATATGCATTCATACCAGCTTTTCATAGAAACTTGTCAGCACAGGCATGGGTTTCTAACATTTATTTCTATCAATATAATATATATAATGTATTTCTAGCATTTGGTAATTACATACAAAAACTGTGTGCATCATGGTGTCACTGAATGCTTTCCACTGTCATGCAGGCACATAAATTATACAGAAGTAAACAATATAGCATGCTTAGCACTCTTCCGTGTAATCTTTCCAGTTCTTTCTGAGGCAAGTTTTATGTTCTTAAGGAGAGGCCACCACATTGCTAGTTGGCTGGTTGGCAAAACAGTGGTGCTAGGTAACACACACGGTCACAGCTTTATCAGCGGCTAAATGTGCCCATGTAACAAGGGTGACTCTAATGTCGAGGAGCAAGGATTGAGAACTTTTAGTGTCAAGATGGTATATAACATACTTTTTGTGTCATGTGTGCCTCTGGGGAACAGCTCTAAGTTGTCATTCTATTACCTACCTAATCACTGCCTTATGGCTGCTCAGGTGGCTGCTATGCAGACACTTTTCAGCACTGCTTCTTCATTAATCATGCTTAAGAAAAGTTAGTTGCATGTTACATGCTTAAACGTCAAAGCTAGCGTCATGAATATCCGTGTGTTCAAAGGTTTAGCGGTGCAGCCAATCTCTACCACCTGCTTATCTAGTGCTTTCTCAGTGGATGAACCACATACTGATCTGGGAGGGTTATATGTTTGTGTCTGTAGCACTTCAGTTGTTAACTGACTGTAGCAAGAAACATTTGAAGCTGTCAAAAGCACATTCTCAAAATATTGTCTAACTGAATTGTATAATCTGTGCTTGTACAGCAACCTTTCTGAATGTTCTTTCATAGTGTATGCTTCAATCATTGTGAATTCATTTGAAGTAATTAGTGAAAAGGACCTCAACATGTGGTCACTGCTTCTATATTTATGAAATTTCGAGCACTGTGTGCCAGGAAGGATATTATTTTGTCACGGAAAAAGAAATTTGATTTCTGGTTGATTTGGGGTCGGGGGACTGGTGGTGATTCTTGCTTACGAATGACATGTAGATAAAGACAGTGGGGAGAGGAGGGTTCCTTTGGGTCCTGTGTCGACTTCAAGGGGAATAGTGCTCATGCACGCTTGGAAAGGGAACCTTGTCCTGTCATGGTTTGTAGTGCTGAGATGTACTAGAAGAGGAAGTTTCCCAGACAATGTTGTACCCATCATGACCTCTCTGATGTTTATTCCAGTATTTGTATTGCCAACTCTTTCTCAACAGTTTGGACTACCCTCTCAGAAAGTTAACTTGAAGCAGGATGGAAAGGAGGAGTTTTAACTTAATTCCTTTGGGCTGCATGATTCTTTCAAATTCTTCAATGATTTCTGGCAGTCCGCAGTATGCAAGGATGATCAATTTTCCTGTAGTGCTGGACGTCGTAATTGATGTCACAACAATGAGTTTTAGCCACTTGGAATAATCATTTGTCAGAACAGGAGGTCGACTTCGTCTTTCTGTCAAAAGTCCACATAGACGCTTAAAACAATCTTGTTGAGGTGGGCCAAGTAAAGAAACTTGCTCTCTTTGCCTTTCAGTCATTTTGAGTGGAAGCTATGATAATGTGGCTGCCTTTTTGGGGTCATTGCCTAGGTGGTATTGAACTCTGAAGTCGATGAAAGTCACCTTTGATGCAAGCCGCTGCATGATATTTAAGGAATTTCTTTATTCTTAAGCTAGTCGCAAAACACCTTCCTTTATTGTCTGTGACCTTGAGGCAGCTGTGGGATGTTAATCCAAATTTAATTAATTCCTGTACACTCAATTTACACAGCTGACAAAAGCTTGGAAGCCAGTGCCATCGAGTAGACAATTTTATTTATGGTCTGCTGGCACAGTTCATACCCACGCAATAGATACAGCGACTAACCACTCGCGTTTCCAAATCATGCTTCAAATGCCACTTTCTAACTTAGGTATGGCACACCTCGAGGCTTAAGAGTGCAGATCCCTACCAAATGTTCAGCAGTGCATTAGGCGTGAAATACCTGACTAGTGGTAACTCACCCGTTCTATTAAAGGCAAACAATGTTGTAAGGTGTCACCAGTGGGTGTGGAACCCACGTCCTTTGATTGCAGGTCAGAGATGTTACTAATGAAACCACAATGACAATTAGATTACGATGCCACACTGTGTAAATGAGGACACCCATTCACTCCCTCATTCTCTTCTACATTGCTTCCAGTCACTCACTCATATAGACAAACAGTCATGGCAGGGCCGCACTTTCTAACGTGACATGGTGGTACATGAGACAAGTAACACACACACACCCACAGCGAGCACTGGCATTCGCCAGCCTGCAGGTCATATTCTGTGTTAATGGTGCCTTGTTTAGTAAAAATATTTAGCATGGGTAATTTAGTAACAGTGCATAACTTCGAATAATACCTAACAGGCTAAATTGGACTGTACTTGGGCATATTTGCTTTGACTTAGAGCTGCAGCACTCACTTGTTTTGTATTTTTCAGAATGGCCAAAGCTTCGTCATTCATAACCAGACCCAGTTTGCAAAGGAGCTCCTTCCACTCTACTTCAAACATAACAACATGGCCAGTTTTATTAGGCAGTTGAACATGTGTAAGATATAGCATCTTTCTTTTAGACTTCTGTTTTGTGGCATTTGTGTGTAACCTGCTTTATAATTTGTCTTGTGTAGATGGATTTCGCAAGGTGGCCAGCATTGATCAGGGTGCTCTGAAGTCTGACAGAGACGACATTGAGTTCTTTCACAATTTTTTCATCAGGGGGCAAGAATGTATGCTCGAGTTCATCAAGCGAAAGGTAAGTGACATGAGAAGAACTTAGGTGTAGCCTCAGCCTTACTGTAAGACTCGGGCTCTCTTTGCAATTAGGCGCCATCCGGACGTGCAGAAGACACTCGGGCAAACGCGGACGTGGTGAAGGAGCTTCTGTCTGATGTGGGTAGCATACAAGGACGGCAGGAACATGTGGATCAAATGCTGTCAGACATGAAAAAAGAAAATGAAGCATTGTGGCGTGAGGTCGCAATGCTCCGTCAAAAGCACATTAAACAGCAGCAAATTGTAGAAAAGGTAAGGTGCCATGTTGTGTTCGGTAGCATTCTATACCTTACAATGGAAACCCATCTCTAGAGCATTCCTTTCAATTTCTCCTACTGAAATGTCAGCGGCTATCTTTTGTGCATTTTTATAGCTTATCCAGTTTCTGGTGACATTGGTTCAAGGGAACCGCAACATCACTGTAAAACGCAAGCTGCCTCTCATGTTGCAAGACAGTCCGAATTCTAGCAACAAGATACCTCGTCTGAAAAAGTCTCAGTTAGAATCTACAACAGATTACCAAGTCAGCTCGGTAAGCTCGTAAGAATCACTACATTGCAGAAATATTTGTGGGGTAAATTTTGAACCTGTAGCTTAATCGCGGTTTGGCAGGAATTGCAATGAAATTCTTGTACATTGTCAGAGCAGTGGAGCATTCTTTTGTCCTCCGAATGTTTTCAGCCATCAAGCATGTCAGACGGTCCCAGGATTCATGATGTGACAGATATTATTGAAGATGTTGCAGACCCAGCTATTCTTGCAAGCAGTGCACCTGTAACACCAGAATCTTGTGGTGGAAGCAGCATAGGTGCAGCCACTGCCATAAACGTTGCTTCCCCAAAGCCTTCACCTGCTCCTCCAGGCACTGTGGCAATGTGCACAGCACATGCATTAAACTTGGACTCTGCACCAATTGTTGCCAGTCCTTTAAATCCAAATGAGCCAATAGAACCTCTGTGTCTAATGGAAGCCCTTTCGGACTCACCTAGGTACGTCGCAACATGTTGTTATCAGCACCTGTTCAAATGCATATGTCTAAGCAATTTGCTACATGGATGGCAGCTTTAGTTATTTTAAAAATGAAACAATGCCAGCTCAGCTGATACGCATAACTTCTAAGCAAACATGTCTGACATTTAGAGAAAAAAATTTTAATGCCCTGTCTGCATACGTTGATAGCATATTGAATGTAGAAATTGATGTGTTTGAAACCTTGCTTTCCCCATCATTTCTTGGCATTTTTTTTTTTTTAGAGCTGGAATGAAAATACTTTGTTTAATTCTCCGTTTGACCCAGGCTCTAACATTTATTTTTTCATAAAAATCGCTGATGGTGATGGAGAAAGTGCTGATGGTGCCTGGACTACCTTGCCGGGGTTGAAACGGAAATTGCCGATGTTCTTTCATCTCAGTTAAATCGTTCACTGGGGGGAAGTAGCTACCTGTTGCACACCAGTTACACCTCCGCATGCTTGTGTCAAAAATGCATTGAAAAGAAGTTCTTAAACAAGCTTCTTCATGTGTTGCTATAGCATATGGTCATTGCTTATTTCAACCTTACAGTGGCATCTATATTCTTCCTGAGAGCACAAATGAGGTGGAGGTGAGTTCTGGAAACTGTGCAAGTCCAGGAGGTATTGATGCAGGGACTCTAGGAAAGTCATCACACATCACCTGTGACGGCACTCAGGTAAACTATTTTCTCGCTTAGTTTACATGCTGTCAATGCACTGAGTTTTTCTTACTTCGAAATATTAAGCTATATTTGTGCATTAGATGTCTGTTCTCTCCTTGGGTAAGTACATTTAGTTTAGAATGGATCTTTGATTGTTAGGAATTTCGTGATTTTGTCAGGTGTCTCGAGCAAAGCCAAATGGACCGGCATTGCTCGAAGACAGAAGTGGAGCAACAACACCTCCCAATGATCTTCTGAGCAGCTGTGTCATGTTGGAGAACATCCCACTTATGGTTGCACAAGCTGGTCCTAACACAGAAAAGACACAGGGAGGCAGTCCAATAGAACAGGATGTTAAGAGCCCTGCAGCTACTGCTGCAACCACTGATGCAGCTGTGTCACAGGCACCACAGTGGGTACAGGATACCGGAATGCAGGTGGCACTACAGGATAAATGTTCTGTGGCAAGCAATGCAAGGTAGGTGTGGATCTGTGGTACAGTTTTTTTATTCAAGAAAGGTTTCTCTCAAGTTAGCTCTTTCCAGTTATTTGTGAACATAGAGGCAGCATGGGTATATTGCACACACAATTGGAACCTTAATATTGCTGTTGGGTTTCTCATTCTCTTGCCATGCTGTTTGGCTCTGTGGTCGGACCAAAACCTAAATTCAGAATGCTAGGCTTGGAAAACTTACTGATGCATACCGTATTGCCAACCACCATGTTGTTCTCGCTGGTAATGCTAGAAGAGGTCTCATCCGAGCCTGGCCTTACTTCGACGTTTCTGATGTGACACTTAATGGACCCATGATAAAATTATATTAACTTGTATTTTCCGTTCATGTTATATTCCAGGGCCTTCTCAGACCATGTTGAGTGCATTGACACGGAGCTGGACTGGCTTCAAGACCAATTAATGACTGGTGGACTTAACCTCGATTCTTCAACACTGATGGGGGTATGTCCCGACTGGCGGGGGCTTCTTTCAAACGAACTAAAGGTAGTTTTTGCTGAAGTGGAATGGGCTTCTGTCATACTCACATCTTACAAGCTGCTTGTGTGCCTGGTAAAGAGATTGTGCTCCTTTATTCTTACATTGCTTATCTTGGTTGCGTACAGTCACTCTTTTGTATGGTTAATCCTTTCCTTTGATGTCTTCTCCTTTTCAGCTTTTCAGTGGTGATGAACCTCTGGCATCCTGTCTTGGGGTAAGCCATTTTGCAGTATGGGTAATACTTTACGATATTAATACAATATTAATTTTTTTTTCTTTTTTTCTTTATGTTTGTAGGATCTTATTGCTGAAGGGAGGGATACAGATGCTGTGGGTAAGTACCGTTTTACATTTATTGCACTCATGAGTCTAAGAGTGACCAGTAATGTTTATCTTCAAGTTCTTTAGTAATGTTTGGCCGATACTAGTCTTGTCAGAAACTGACAGGAAGAGCAGATCGGATAACTTTTCTGCATTCAGGTCCATGATACCAGGTCAGAGCAAACAGTTTCTTGAGACAAGCCCTAGTTGCTATAAAAAAATTATTGAACTCTCTGCTATGCTTGTGCATGCAATGCAATGCTTAGCATGACGATGGTGACGAATCTGTTTCACATTATTATTAATAAAATTTGCAGAATAAGTCTATGCATCCAGTCGTATGATCTAACTGTTATGTCACAACTTATGTAGTGCGCCTTTTCTAAGCACCGTAGCATCATCTGGAGTGAAGTCTGAAACTGTCGTCACAATATTCTTTCAGTTCCATCTGTTGGCAATATTCACGACCTTCTCTGCTCTACAAGCAGAGCAGGGGCAGCCCGTTCGAATTCCGTTCGGATGAGTTCAGATTTGTAATACCTTGATTCGTTAAAGTTCTATGGAATGCTCACCAAATCAGTTTGTTGCTCAGTTCCATTCGTTTGAGCTCCATGGAGTGATGTACATATGTTAATGCAGACTCCCTGGGGTTGGGAGGCAACGACATTCCATTCTGTCAAGAATAATCGTTTGCATTGAAAAGCTGGAATACAACAAACTGAGATTAGCACACGGCAAATACAAACAGTTTGTCGTGGCACAGGGTGCTGTACACTTTGAAACCAACAAACATTACACTGCCTGCTCCTCTACAACGTGGATGGACACAGACGGCGCCTGTCAGGAACTGATTATTGTTGCACCTCTCTGGTAGATGGAAGCACCCTGTTTCTGTCGATGCTTCCGTATTCCAGTGGCCTGAGCTCGAGGTCACTCCCATTCTGTTTTAATAACTTTTGCAGTCATTCCATTCCCACTTCATTTCTTCGCCGTCATTCCTATTCCGTTCTTAAGACAGTTCTGCCTGTCCTGTTCCACATGCTAAATGTGGAACGATACTGGAGTTGTTATTTCAAAATTTCATAAACACAAGCAAACTAGTGGAGTGGGTCCATAACAACGCACACCTATGCCTAAGCAAAAGATCAACATCATTAACAAAAAAAAAAAGCTTCTGTTTGCATTGCCGTACCTTTTATCCACCAATCTCGGGCATACTTCACTGTGAATTTGGTGCTTTCCTTTTTTTCTTCCCCTTTAAGTGTAGTAGCAGTAAAGGTGGCGCATCGTCATCACTTCGGAATCGCGCATGTACTGTGAACCACGATAAAGACTGGTGAGGTTCAAGGAAACTGAAATGGTCTAATTTCTCATAGCAGTGCTGAGCGGACAACCGGTAAACATTTTAGCTTAAAACTGTACAAATTAGCCTTTTTTGTGTTCGAGAATTGTGCTGGAGTTGGAAAAGTAGGTTCTGATACATTGGAAATTACACAGGTTGTCTTCCAGTGGTACTTAAAAAATGTCCTCAGTCGTGAACTTCAAACATTTTATATTTGTGCATTCGTGTTGTTGGGCTGGTGGTTGTGAATGAGTGTCCTCGCTGTTTCACAGTTTACAAGCATGGTGGTCAACAACTGGCCCAGACGGAAAACCCAAGTTCTTTTTCATCCCATACCCGACTCAATGGGCTGGCCTGACCCGATGCTGTTGTCTGCTCCTCTGTCGGCTCCATTTTCTTATTCTGTGTGTAGGGACATAATTGCTGTGCAAGGCTCAGCCTTCTGCTGATGTTCTGTGTTCTTCATGCTGAGAGATTTCATGTCAGATGGTGGTGGGTTCCTAGCTGCTGGCAATGGTACACGAATTGGTAACATCACCGCGATTTCTTACATTTGGTGTAGTTTTATTAATGTGAGCTAGAGACAGGCTGCTAATAAGGGTGCATGTGTACACGCGTTTGCTTTTTTTCGACAGTTGTGTTTTACAAAAGCAATTTTTGCATTAACATGCATGACATTCTCTAACTAGGAAATGAACTGGTCCAGTATACACCAAGCCTGCTAGACCTGGAAGAAATTGATGACGACCCAATTGTGTTCAACCCAACAACAGTGGCAACTACAAAGAATGATGAAAGTTCATCTAGAGAACCTGAAGGCCCTGTGCAAACACCTGTTGTAGAGCAAGTTTGCTCCCCTCTTTATCTTGCAGTGGGTAAGAAAGGAGCCAGTAAGAAACGGCGTGGTAGGAAGTGATGGCCTAACCTGCTGCTGTACAAAGGCACATGTGTATCATAGTAGAGACGTTAAGCTTCAAAGTGGTCCTTCAGTCACCATTTCCTTCACAAGGATTGTGTAGGACTTCCAGCCTCCCGAAAAAAAGAAAGTGACGAACTTATGAAACTTTGAACATATGAAAAATTGAACATGAAAGTGAAGAAAAAGAAGATGAAAGTGCATGAAGCTGACTAAATTATCATTTGCACTGTGTTACATTGGCCAAAGGTTCAATTCCAGCGCAGATTGGTCCAAGAAATGCTATCTGAGTTAACTACAAGGACACTATTTATTGTAACCTCTGTTTACATATTGGAGAGGCCTTGACATGTTGAACAGTGTTCTGTTGCAAAAAAAAAAAAAATAATAAATAAAAATAAACTGTGTGGTGTTCATGAACATAGTGTGTGGTACAATTCATAGTGACTGCTCTCATAGTATTATTAGCCCACATGATTCTCACATGCAAAACACAAATGTATTCTAGTGGTTCCCAGACTGTGGTCTGTGAACCCTGGGAATCTGATTTGAGAATGGGTAATAAGGAAAATCGGATGGAAGCATGAGCAGATAAACATCTGGAAAAGATTGCTAGTTGGAAAAGGAAGCAGGCCTTTTTGCAGTTGCGTATCTTGCTTGCATGTGTAGGGACAGCATGTGCAGTCTTCAGTGCAGTTTAGTTTTAGGTTTTCACTTACTCATTTGGCATTCGAAATGCAGAAAATGTAGTTTGGTATTCCACAGCTTAGGTCAAATGTGAAAGCAATCGTTTATTTTGCCTATAGCGCCATTAACCGATGATTTGGGGCCTTTTATGGGCACCCAAAGCAGATTTTTCATGTCTAAAAATCTGGGCTCTGCTTATTACCTTTACATTACCCTAACATCAGGGGCCTTGACTATGGTGCGCTTTACAGTCAACCCCCCTTTTAAGGGATTACGGCTTGCCACTTCGTTAAAAACTGCCAAAGTTGTACCGTGCCTCTGAGAATTAGGGGCCAAAAAAAAAAAAAAAATCTTCAGCAAATGTCATGGAAAGAAGGAAAACTGCTGCCACATTGCGCACGTTTTATTACCCGCCTGCGTCGAAGGACGTGCGAGCCGCTGTGTCAAGGACTGTGTTAAGTTCCCGGACATAGCCGGTCAGTGTTTGGTCATTTTCCATGCTTTCTTGCGCATATCGCTTCATTGTGGACAGCGAAGAGTGGAGTGACGCCGGGTCGCTAGCGCTGACTTGTTAGGCCCAGGTGCCAACGGTAATGTCTTCGTACGGGCGAAGAACAGACTGATTCATCACCGAGAGTGCTCTTCCGCATTTGTCCACCCAGACGGGATAATCGGACGACGTCTGGTGACGCACTGACAATCCGTCTGTAACCTTGGTCCCTGTCCACCTTGGGCTCTTTGTGTAAATAGTGTATATTTTGGTGTCTATTTGTATAGTGATAGTGGAGAGGGTATGACGGCTGGTGACTGGGAGATGGCGTGGGTTCGAATCCTGTCATCGCCTGTGCCGCTCACGGTTTTTCCTGGGTTTCCCGTGAGCACCTTCAAACAAATGT
>JARGYV010119870.1:0-13664 GCA_029532675.1 Ornithodoros moubata | reverse complement strand
GATTAATCCACCGAATTCAATCCTCGCTTGATTCGGACAAAAGCCTACACTGCGAGGGACGTTCGACGAAAGCATATCACGTTTCGTAGCAGGGAACGTCGCATTCATTTGCTAGAACAGATTTACAGTTTTCAGAATATCGTCGCACTAATGAGGGCCCGGCTTATAACGTTGCACAGAGGTGCCCTGGATATTGAAAAGTACTTAAATTAGAAAGTGTTCAAAGAATGTGACCAGCGAAGTAGACTGGAATAAAGGGAGGGCTGGCCAGTTTCAAGAAAGCACTTTAGAAAATCGTCTCGCGGATGCCTTTAGTGAGCGCCTTATGATCTGAGAATACATGTCGGGAGATGGTGGCGTTCATCAGGAGGTCCTATATAGCTTTAATCCGTTAATGTAGCGTTATTTTCTGCATATTCTCACACATATGCATGTACAATGCACGCATGTATATACTTCTGTGCTAGGAAGAAGACGAAGTAAACGTGAAAGCTGGATTGAAACACGTTAAAAAACTTGCTTCATGTCAGTCAGAAAGGTAATGGAAGCGCGAATAATTAGTAGACACAAGTTAGGAGAAATCGACACTCACTTTCGTTGCCATGAATTTATCTGCATTATATATCATATATATGACGATGTGGAAGAAGAAAAGGCGCGGATAAAAGAATATAAATTGTCGATGGTAATACTGTCATCGTCAGCACTTGGCTCTCCCTAATGAAGACAGACACACTACAGCGCCTGTAGCGGCGGACGGTTTTATGTCGATGCATTTGTGAGAGCCAACTTTGCCGTCCTTCCTGGATTTATGGTATGTGTAACGTGGAAAAAAAAAGAAAGAAGGTGCTTTCAAACAGAGTTGAAACGCAGTCACCCGCCTTGGTCTCTTGCAACACCAACGAACAGGAATATGCCGCGCGTTAAATATCCCAGACGACACCAGAAGAAAAGGAAACGACGACGACGTTTCCCGTTTCATCCACTATGTAATATATGTAAATGAGACCTTCATTTTCACTACCTCTGTAAGCGCGAAAGCCGCTGGGCACAATGACATTACGACTCACTCTTGCGGTCCTTTTTTACCTCGGGTTCTTCAGGGAGCAGTTTCTTTGTGCAGTAGCAGAAATTTTCTGAACTCCAACGTCACTCAGAACGTCAACGCCATCAGGAGACCCCAAAGGGGCTGGCGTTATCATAGCGACAGAAAGCTTAGTTTCAAGGAGTATTCGGCAGCAGGATAAGGACGGCAGATTTGGAAGGCCTTCCGAGAGAGCTCTTCAAGTCTGGCACAGACGATTCCGAGTCTGATAACTCGGACGTCTCTCATCGACCTGACGGACGTCCCCTGACGCGAAGCCGCGAATTACTACGTTTACAAGGCAATTAGATCACTAGTATGTATGGAAGTAAACTAAGAATTTAACCGAAATTATACAAGTGGTTGTTCAGTGCACAGTGGAGTTCTCTTGGTAGCAATGCACAAAAGAGACCAATTTAAGGTATTATAAAGTGGCAGGTAGGTAATACAAGCGAACATCGCTAAATAATGATTCGATGCTCATGTACCGTATGCAATAAAGGTACGCGTGCGGTGGTCAACTTTAAATATTTTTAATTCGCAGAGAAATTGCTGCGAAATTGCGCGTGGCGATGCCTGGTGGCGAACAAAACCCCAATTCAGCAGGCGACAGTAGTATATGGCACCATTTTTTTGTGTTTTTTGTGTGTGTATGTGTGTGGTTTGTTGCTTCGTACCAGCCTTTTGGCTTCCTAAGCGAAGTATATATGTATATAGCATATAAGAGAGTTCTATGTAGATGTTTGAGTTTCAAAACATAAATAGGGAATATACAGGATCCTTCTCATTTGATCATGCTCTCTTTTATTGACTCTGTCGTCCATGCCGCCGATGCTGCATAGATGCGGCCTGGATTGGATTTGTTTGTAGGGGGCTCCCAGTGTTGTGTACATGCAACGCTATTTTGCTGCCACAGTTGGCGGGCAATGCAAGGTTGGAGGTACGATATACACATTGTTGTCTGCAATTTTCATTTCAATGTTTACACGAAACTCGTTAACTGATTGAAATGAAAATTGCGGCGGTAGTTTCCCGATGGTTCACACTATCAAGCGCACACAATTCATGACGGTGCACCAGGGACACTTGACAGTACCTTTAATGTAATTTCTATGTTTTTTGGCAAAGCCAATGCCAGTTCATTGAAAGTTTAAATCTATTCGCCGCGAGTACCCCAGGTAACAACTGACTGGCGGCTGGATTCCATTGCGAGTGACTATGCTGTAAATTTGCAAATAAACGAGTTGTTGAAAGGCTTTCATCCTGGTCTTCTACCCGTCATCCGGCAAGGAGAAGGATAGGGCGGCGAAGCGAGGACTGCATCTCCGCCGACAACGAAGAAACAAATGAACGAACCTCATTTTACTCTCGGGTCTTGCTGTGAAGCAAGGATATTCTTCGTAACATATGTAACTATTTCGAAATTTAATTTTTATGTTCCAAATTATTAACCGCAATCCTGGCCGATGGCAGTGCGCGTGGCGAGCACAATACTACAAGTGAAAAAGGTAGACGACAACAGGGAGCAGTAGAAAACCGAGGGCATATCCACGATTATGATCGCGATTAGAAGATTTGCAAAAAAATAAATAGAGAAATATTAATGAAATAATAAACACGAAAATGAGTAATAAATACAAGTCCCGTACATACATATGCACAACGATAAAATACGAACCTTTCTTTACACAGATATAAATTATTACAGACAATAATAATGAGGGTCATTTGAGCAGCAGCTGGTGACAAGGCTTTGCCAGTTTCCAAGTGAAGGCCGTAAATTGAGATCTGCGAACACCGTCACCGTTAAAACGCGGTTTTCGGTCACGGCGGATTTCTTTGCCCTCTGGCAATCAGTTGATGATCTTAAGTTTAATGGCCGTTAATGTGGCTGTCTGACAGGGGTATAACTGTTCTAACAGTGATACGTTGGTTAGAAAGAACAACAGGAATGTGCATAGGGCCAGCCAGCTGCAGTGCACTGTTGAATTCCCCTTTTGTCCTGGTTTGTCATGTTTGTGGAGAAACGGGGCGAATTACTTGAAAGGAATCAACAGTAGATGTGGCAGTAGTGGTGTCGTTTCTTAGCGGGCAAGCGATCTGCTTGCCCAAATCGGCGGCATGTTGCAGGGGAAGAAAACTACGTCCTGGGCCGATTCCGCAGGAAACTGTGCAAACACACGTCTTTAATCGTAAGGAGGAACCCCAGAAAAGACTCTATATAGCACAGCCAGCAGTGGGATTCAAACCTACAACTTCATGGACAAAATGGTGTTCACGACGGAGGAGGAGATACATAACGAAGAAAACCTGCTAAGCTTGGATACCACATTATGAAGAAAAGAGGCTAAAACCTGTGTGGCGACGACGCCGAAGCAGAAGCCCAGCCATGGCGCTGAGTGTCTCGAAAATTACTCACAATTTACCTCGCCAATTACCAATTCAAGTGCTTCGGGGAAGGTCGCAAATTATTCATCCTCACTAACCGGAAACCATTGACGTTTTCCTTTCAGAGCAAAGTTGCGGTGGAAACACTTTCCAAAGTGCATGTTAATACAATGCAAGTCGGAGGCCCTGCCGTCCACAGCTGACTCTCATTCAGCGTCACGTCCGAGCGGATTCTTCTCTTGTCAAAGCCTGACACTTTGAACATCTTCCCCGACCTCAAGTGGTTCGCCCCTGCTTGACCATCACCAATTTCATAACTTTCAAGTGATCTTCAGACATCTTTTGACCCTTATGAAAGGCCGACCTCCACTATGTTCCCATTGTACCGTGGAAAGTCTTCGGCTTCTTCTTCTTGTTCCCCCGTCTGTCTTGCAATCGACTCAATTTCTTCTTCTCTGCAAACTGATCCTCTTCTTTCTTTCTGAGTCGATCTTTTTTCCTTGTTGAAGCTGTTGACACTGCCGGGAGACTCGCTGTCACGCATTTTTCTTCTTTATTTTTTGTCATTATTATCAGCTGCGTCCACAAAAGCTGTCTCGATAACGAGTGCCGACCACGGGGCATTAATGAGCGCTTAAACTCCAAGTTAAGAGCCACCAAAAATAAGCACTCTGCTACGCTTCTCCTGACGTCCTGGCTCAGCATAATTAGATATGTGATCCTTCGTAATAACAATGAGCCACTAGACAGATTCTTTCGTCGAGCTATGCGTCTCCTGTCCAGTTATTTCTTACGCTTTTTTACCGCTAGCGTAGTTTACTTTGTCTAGCGTTATGCGACATATACGGCACTGCGGAGACTTTAGGGACAGTGGGTACTAATTTCACTTCATATACATCATGCTTTTAAATGAGTTACTAAATTTAGTTTACATACTATATGTTATACATACTATATATTATACTATACAGCCTCATGACTGCTACTTCCAGCAAGAATGGTAATTCTTTCAAGAAGGGCTACTTTTATGCTCATGTGGATCATGTTTCAGTGCTGCAGGGTAGGACTACGGATAATTTGGACCAGCTGGGGACCTCTTGACGTGCGCGGAAATCTCGCTAACGCTAACGGTGATAACATAGTCGTCCTCAAGGCAGGGGCGTGGCGTTCAGACTTGGAACGGGGAGACGCGGGATTTGGCGTCTAACGGGACGGCACGAGCATTCTGGGAGGCTTGAGACTATTGCGTCAAGAAACCTGTATTTTCTACGTTTTTACGCAGTGTCTTTTCTCGGGGAGGGAACGGAGGGGCATTCCCTGGCGTGGATATCACCTGCCTGGAGATAATGGCAGCAGGATTCTCACAGCATCTAGTTGGGCTTCATGCGCCAAGGAACACAAAAGCTGAAGAAAATTTACAAAAATGTCTTTTGTGCCGTTGCTGGGACGCCAAAACAGGACTCAGGAACACGGAGCATGTCAATGATGTTTAATATTTGGCACCCATGGTCTCTGTGGAATCTGGGTTCGAGACCCAGCTACGGCACGAATAGCCAGTTTCGCAAATTTTCTGCAGAGAGTACAGCAGTTTGCAAGCTATCAATTGTTTTCGTCTAAACGCAAGCTGTGGTGAGGCAGGTCCCGTACGTACAACCTCCTCTTGCGTCTTACCTTTTCATGTCTTTCTCGCTTTTCGGTGCCTCGCGCGTTCCTTTTCGTACTGTTCGTTATTTTTGCTTCTCATTTTGGCTGTTGTGTATCTAACGAAATTGTAAGAAACGGGCAAAATGGAATTCAGGTGATACTGTTATTACAAGTGGCCCATTCTGGATGAAACAAGACGCTGCGCCTTGCCAGGCTTGTGCCTTTTCAATCTGGTGTCCTCATTTCCGTATGTGACGACGAAAATCCAAATCAGCTCAAGCGATTCAGCCTGGGACGCTTTTACTGCTGTCGCTCGCAAACGAACAAAGAACAGGCTTTTTTTTAGAGAAGGACCGAAAGAGGGAAACGAGTTTTTGAGTGTTTCGTTTTGCGATAGCATGCACAAAGTGATACTCTTATTCGAAAGTCGACGTGTGCATAATTGCACCCTCGGGCCTTGGTCGGTGCAGACATACTTCTCACAACACGCAAGTAACGGCTGTGCAACTCTGAATCGATGCGTTCCTGCTGCATTGACATTCACACGTTGCAGTGTACAAGACAGGTCGGCGATCTTTTACGTCAGATTTGGTGCTGACAACAGCAGATGTCCTTCTGGTAGTAATGTGCACCCACTGACGGCAAAAACAAGACATAGTGGGTGGACATAAAACGAAAAGACAGCATATAAAGTGACTTCCCGAAGCAGTTTCCCGCAGAGACGTCTTGCGTTTACACGATCACCTTCCCGCCAATCCATCACCGTTTCATTCAGTCAGACAGTCAGCCATGTCCAGGCAAGACCCCTTAGTGGTTCACGGCGCTGGAACGTGTTATAAGGTTTACTGAAACACGGTTTCTTACCAAGGCCTGTGACAAAAAATTTAGTCATATATGAACAAATGTCATATCTGCGACCAATCAAAAGTAGCATTATGAGTCTTGTGCCTAGTGCCGAGTCAGCATCAAGGCTTTTGGTGTTCATATGCGAGGTCGTGAAACGAGAAGCACATGGTAATGAGCTGTAAAAAACGTGCTGGTGCCTATGCAAAGTAATTTGACAATCAATGTTTTCTGCCAGTTGTGTTAAATACATATCCGTCGTGATCATATAAGATTCCGATGTGCTCCATTTGAACCTGCCTACACGGCTTGCTGTTCTGGACCAGTGAGCCACGAGCGAATTCTGACAACTTAAAACACCACACTGGTTTACGAAAACTACGCAAACGGAAAGACTCTCAGATACCATTTCTTTGCGCAATCTTAGATAGACATGTCAAGCTCGAAAAAAAAAAATAAAAAAAAAAAAAGAGAGAAGGCATTTCCTGCACTCACAGCGGTGAGGTGACTAGCAGCTGCGGCGCACGTTGTAGTGGAGTATGCTGCCATACCAGGAGTTGTGAAACCCTCCCATCATCATCATCAACAACATTTTTTTGTTACTGTTGTTGTATTAGTCGCCGAAAAGGTATGGCCGGGAGGGTCGTTTCTGCGGGTTTGTCGCAGCCGATATGGGTGCACTGCGTGGAGCACTGTAACGGTGTGTGTGACTTAAGTCAGCATGGATGAACACCATGTTGAATTCCGTTGATGCCACATACCGTTCGCATCTTATTATTTTTTTTTTTAGCATTCTGTGCGGTCCTCGAGGAACTAAGAACGTTTTTTTTTTTATCCAGTAAAAAATCGTTCTAATGCTTCATCAACTTTCTCACAAGCTCTGTTCAGTCCATCATTGTTGCGTAGTACTCGTATTCACTATTGCCGCACCTGTCTGACCAGGTGCTATGAGCATGTAGAACAAAGAGACGGCAGCCTACATTGGCATCACAGTCATCATGATCATTATCTGCGAGATGCGAATGCAGGCCGCTGCTACAGCCATAAAGGCAGAATACAGCACAAAGGAATCAAGATTACAAGAGTTATTCTAGCGCTAAGCAAATAATTAATCATAGGCCGGCAACGACATCAGCCCACTCATTCCCGTGTAGAGCACAATCGCATGCTAACCCTATAGTTAGGAAATCAAGCCGATGGTACGTGCACCACCACCACTGCCGTATTCAGTGTCGTGACGCGAGAGATTAAGAATTCATGCCTCAGCAAATATTGGGTTCTTTCCGGATTCTTTCCGCTTGTGAAAATGACTAGGGTCGTGATTAAACTGCAGCTCCTCCTATTAGCGCAACGTGTATCTCTTTTGTCTATCTTCGTCTCCTTCTTTTTCCGCATAGGGGATTGAGAACAGCTCAATGCTGTTTCCCCCCCTACCGCATCAGCTTCGACGGCCAGCTGAATGGCTGTTCCATAAAGCCAGAACGCCATGGGGAAACATCCATTTCCGTTCCCATCGATGCACAGCTATAAGGGTACGAAATTATACGCGGAGGCTGTAAAAGGAAAGGGCCCAATATACAGCGTACGGATCCATATTATTTTGTTGCTTTGATTAGTGGTGGACATTAACGAAACTATACTACCACGGCTGTCGCCTACATTATTAAGCATCAAGCAGGAAAGCCAAAAGGATCGTGCTGTTCCATAAGGAGTTGACTGATGAAGCGTGCGTGGCATGCGAGCCCTAGATGATCGACCGCTGTGCGTGTTGCGTGGCGATAGTGCGGGTCTCTGCCAACGGACACTTCACCGTGCTATAACTGAAGCGCCGAGATTCGGTCATACTATCGAACAGCTTCCGTTTTGTGCCGCCTATGATGCCAATTTACGGTTAATCGCTTGAGATGACACAGGAAGTAACGGCTAGGGCGTGCATGGCGCAGCGCTTCTTCTCGCTTCTTTTTCTGCCTTCTCCTTTCTTGCCAGAAAAGCTTTCCATTTCCTGCCGTCGAGAAAAGATGACGATCATCCTATCATCATGCACGGGCATCACGCCCGTTAGCATTAGTCTTCACTCCCAAGCTCCCGATAGGCGAGCCCGAGAGCGAGAAATGGAGCTCCAGCTAGCGAAAAACAATTTCTCGCAAAAGTCTGAAGGCAGGAATTTCCTCGCACTCGCTTTTTGATCGCGCTGGCAACATCACACAAACGTCTATGCCTAGGCGCTTTTTTTTTTATTGTTTCTCTATAGTGCAGTACATACACATTTTAGTGGGTGTATGTTGTACGTGGACATCAGCTTTCAGAGATGCCGTACTTGAGAGAGTCCGTGGATAATTTTGCTCACCGAGGGTTCTTTAGCGTACTCCGAAACCTCGACACACGGCACACTGCATTTTACATCCCTCGCGCAAGACGGCACGCCTGCACAATTCATACGCTGTCACCGAATAGCTTGGGATCGGAAGGTGAACACGCTACCAACCAAGCCACCGAGGCCGGTTCCACTAAACAGAGTCCGATCAAAATGGCAGAACCTTAAAATCGTATTTTGAGGCAGAATGGCATAGACCTGATAGGTCCCTCTGTTAGGCTTCTGGATCGTGATCTGGTCCCATTGAACATGGATTTGGACATGGATTACATAAAAGGCAATGCCTCAAATTTACACCGGTGGATTTCAAGCGACCAATACAAGGACTCTGCTGTGATGGCCTTGGCCTTGAGAGACAATCTGCAACAGGTGTGCGAACCAGACAATGACTATAAGGTGACCCCCCTTGTGTAAGAGAAAGTGACGAAAATCCTCAGCTACGGGAAATAGGACGACCAGCGTCCAGTGTCCTACTGAAACCCCTTTCTCTTCCTTACTGCAAAATACTAAAAAAAAAAAGGAGAGCGGAGGATTGAGGCCAGAGCCAGGGGCAGGGGGACTAGGGAGATCAGACTGGGACGACACAGAGGGTGGTGCACGATTCCCCCGATTTCAACGCCCCCGTATCTTTTCCCCCTCGGCGATTCCCCCAGCTTGTTTTCCCCACTCCCGTTTCCCCCGGCTGGATTGCCCCACCCTCGCCACCTCTACAAAGGGACTTGAGCATGCCAGTGTGCGAGTAGTCACCTCTTTTTAGATAATTTTGCCTTATGCTGTTAGTCGTAAATGGCGGCGAATCACGAGGGCCGACAGTACGAATTTTGTCCAATACTGTAAAAAGGATTCTCCCGGCTTAAAAAAAAATAATAATACTAATAAGTAAAGAAGTAGCAACGCATGTTATCGTCGTTGCAACCAGCTTTCAATGTCTTTGTATCTTTTGAGGCATGGCGCCTTCATACATTTCGCATGGCGATACCAATCGGTAGATGGCCTACCAGTTAATATCGCAAAGCACACAACATTACCGAAGAGAACGCAAAACGAACGGTCCAGTGACCAAGATATTGGACTTCTTATTGTGTCACTTTGATTTGTATTATCCAAATTAATATATAATAAACAGTCGGCAAACAAAGGTACTTGACTAGATTATAACAGATTGTAACTAGATTATTATTATTATTGTAACTAACTTAATCCTGTCATTCACCCCTTTTGGGGATATTTGCATGGACTTTTATGTCTTGCACGGTCCTACGAACGCAGCACAGTGCTACCGCGGGGGAAAAAGTGAGGGGGAATCGGCATAAGGGGAACTGGGACTGGGGGAAAACGGGGAGGGGGAAAAACAGACAGGGGGAAATAAGACGGGGGAATCGTGCTACACACGACACAGAGTCGAGGGAGCAGACGACACAGACTCGACAGGAGGACAGCGACTGTGACATCCTCGACGCTGGACCCGAGAGCCCAAGCGGACAACGACAGCCATACCTGACTGATCGACAACGAGCACCCGACACCACTGCGGTGAGCAAGGCGGAGGAACCCGTATCTCTATCTGTTAGAGTAAATATTTATTACCCGCAATTTCTTTGGTGTTTGCTTCATTTCTTCCACTAGCCACCTCAAAGGTACCCACAAACATTTTCTTGACCCGAGCGCGGTCATCACACTGCGTTCAGGCAACTTTTACGTAATTACGTACAGGTGGGTGAAGTAGCAACACGATTCATAGGTATGCGGCCTTGCTGAATAAGAAGAAGGGATTTCGAGCACAATTTATGTTTTACACTATGTCACTGCCCACATTGTTTAACACCACAAAACACCAGCTCACAATCACGATACTGCAACGGCAACTGCAACTTCCTTTTCTCCTGTTTTCGAGCTTCACGAATAAGTTGCCCTCATAGTAAGGGAGGAAACCTTGAAGACGCCAAAGACTGAAATGTGACTGCGCACGAACAACGCCTCCTGATTGGGATGAATAGAAGGCAATCGAGTGGTAATTGTATCGCGATCAAAATACACGATACGACAAAACATAAAATTTTGTTAGTGTTTGTGCCCTCTCTATATATATTAAGCTTCGTACCAGCGTTGCTTTTACGGCTATAATAGTAGGATATCTCGCTCTCATGACGCCAGCGGGGCGAGGGCGACGTAACAGTCTGGGTGATGAGAAGGAAAGGCGAATTGGTGTTCTGGGACTGGTACTTCTCGCTTTACGCTTCTTCTCGGGAAATAAAAGCACGAACAGATCATTCAGAGCCGGATGGCGGAAGGAAAAGCTTGCTGCACTTGTCCGCGCAAGCCTCCAAATTGCCCACACCCCCTCCTCACCTCCTCAAACACACACGCACGCGCACAAAAAGAAAAAGAAAAACGTAAACATAGTTTCGTTCTATTATTTTTATTTCAGCATCATTATTTTTTGTAGGCGTCTCTGAAACTGCACTGTTGTTTCCCCTTGGGTTTGCGTGGGAAAAAGTAGTGCGCTTAGCGCCAACCGTCAAACAGAATGATATTTCCCAGTGCTTAGACTTGTTAAAAACCCTATGGGAGGAGCATACTTAAACAAGCTTATCTTGTTCACGTATACACTCCTCCCATAGGGTTTTTCCCATAAGGTTTCGTTCCCTTTGACGGTTGGGGTTATGTGCACTACTTTTTCACACGCAAACCCAAGGGAAAGTAACAGTGTGCTCAGCAGTGTGTATATGAGTGGAAAACGTCTGGTCCATGCTCTTTTCCAAAACGATTTTCATCAATATTTTCCTACTTGCATTTCATTACTTTCAAGACATGAAAATGAGCTGCATACTGCATAGCTAGTGCACGGTGCCCCAGTGATGTGACTTGAAACGAATTTTGTTCGGCGCGTCCCCACTAGCGGGCGCTCGCACGACGGCATCGCGCAACGGCAGCCGGCGGCGAAATTTTCTGAACGACGTCCCCACTGGCATTCACTGTCGTCACGAAATATCCCGAGGGAAACGAGACCGGGCCAGAGGGGAAGTTGCGGCGTTAGCGTGGAAGTGACGGGTGTATGTTTTCATTTGGAGAACGCCATCATGGACAACATGGAGGGAAACGGCGTGCAATGTAACGAGGTGCACTGTAAAGACCTGCTAGTCAACATTAACGCTCCTCTGCTAACAGTGTTCCTCCTTCTCGGGAAACGACGATCGAATGAAGTACGCCGACCGCGACGGTAATACTCCGTCCAGTTCTGTGTTATCGCGAATTGGAGGGACAGCCGTCGACATCGCTGCCCAATCGCTGCCGATTTGTGATAAAAAATTCGGCATTCATTACCTCTCTATTTAAATAAAAAATAAGAAAAGAAAAAAACCTGTCACTGTACTTTGCCATAGCGTTCGCCGTCACAAATGATACTATTGAGGCATCCACGTGGACTTGCCCGTCGGTATTTCCATATGACAGCGGAAGTAAACATTACGCTATTTCCTGCTCTCTCCTGATTGGTTGCGGGCAAACGGCGGACGGTGATCAGTCGCGCAGGGTGCGACTGCTCTGACGGCATCGGTGGACGGGCTACGGGTGACATCAATACGCCGTTTCTCCCGTCGGGCGANAGGCGCGTCTCCACTGTATGCACTGGGACACTTATGCACTGCATAAGTGTCCCAGAAATGGCGTACGCCCACCGTTTTCAGCAAATGGCGTCTCTAAACGAGATGATTTGGATAAGCGACTTATCTACGCCGTACTGTGCGGCAAAGTTCTGTTTAAAGAGTGGATCCAGTCTAGCAGATTGCGCGTTTTTTCTTTCTTTGTTTCTGTATTGTCTTATTAACGATAATTGCGTTAAGAAAGCGTAAAAATTCGTCGCCTGACGTCTTATTTAGAGGATTGAGAGAAATACCGAGTCAAGAATCAACAATACCTAGCCACCGTATAGTGAAAGCTAATCCACTGGAAGAAACAGCCGTGGAGAAGCACGTGCCCAAAGTATTCGCTTGCGTTTCCAGCTTAATATGCAAATTAAGTGCTAGAAGAGAGAATAAACTGCAAGCTGTATTAGAAAACGATGTAGTAAAGCTACATTTAAAAAGTTGAAACCAAGCGATTAGTGGCTGGGGCACCTAAACTCTGCTGCGAGGCTGACCTTATTATCGTTACTCACCTGGATTATTTTTATTAGTTCCATTTTACACGGTTCATTTTGAACCGTTTATTCGGAACAGTGCATTTTTATACAGTATATATCGATGTAATTTATCTTAAATGCTCTGTATCAGTGATATATGAAGATAAATAACATCAAGATCACTCACTGACTCGACACGTACGAGAGGCGAAAGACGATACATATCCGACGGAGCCACCGAAGTTCACGTCTGGCGCCTCAAGCGCTTCGTCCAGTCGTAAAACGCACATTACTAACCAGAATATAACCAGGTTGGCTTAGCCTTGGGGACGGGGAGGATGCGTCAGTCTACACAACCTTCACTCTGTCATCATCGCCCCGGGTCTTTGTACAATCAACGTCTACCAATTCCTGTCGCACAATATACGTATAGTAGCACATGGCTCTATTAGAGGCGCGAATACCAACCAATCTTCATAAGGAAAGCCATAAGATTTAGATGACGACTCGATAAAACCAACTGTCCCATGGGCCCAGAAGAAGCTCCAAGCCTAAAGGAACGGTCTCGTAGAGAACTCTCGATTTTGAAACTTTAATGAAACAGGGAAGGGCCATCGGCAGGAGCGCAATAGTTTTCAGGGAATTTGAAAACATGGTACAGAGCGCAGATCACGGATGTTAGGTGCCTTGAATATCTCCCTCTCTCAAAAACTTAAACACGTCATGCACCCTAGAACGAAAACCCCAAAGCGAAGACAGCGGTTTTGCTTCGCCTCTTACGTGACTTCATCGGAAGCTTTCAGAAAAGCATACTGATAACTAGAGGGCGGATCTATATGCACTGAAAAGTCGGGGAATATGCATGCTACTATGCACTAAAATTTGTCGCAATATGCAGTAAAAATATGCACCTTCTGAGTTGACAGTTTTGACTATATCTTAAGTTACGTCGTACAGCATTCGAAGTAAAGTTAATATAACGTGACAGCAACATTTTATTGCAGATAATACAGAGAAAACGTCGTATTCGAAAACACAGAAAAATGCCAGGGTTAGGCAAACGCAGGTTTCAAGGGCTGAAGCCGTTGTAGAAAACGTTTGACACAATGTAGCGTGCAATGTTCTCCTCTGTGAACTTCTGGCGCCTATCGCTCAAAATATTCTTGTAATTGGAGAAGGAGCGCTCTACGTCGCACGTTGTCAGCGGGGCA
>JARGYV010119857.1:0-10891 GCA_029532675.1 Ornithodoros moubata | reverse complement strand
GGTCAATTCGCGAGTACAATTTTTCGCGAATTTTCGGCAATCGCGAATTTCGCGAAAATTAATACACCGCGAAAATAAATACGTTTACAGTATTAAGTTAAACGAATTAAATAGATATGACAACAACATCCGGTAAGTCAGCAGGTACAGGTGTCTGCTATAGGACAAAAACCACAGCGAATCGAGGCAATAAAAGCAGACGACGGCGCGCCGGGTCTCATTCAAATTTTACTGTAAGCATTCGCCTGCAAGAAAGACGAGTGCTGTGATCATACAAGCCAATCACGAGGGCGGGAGACTCCGCGTTTCCCGCGCCTTCCAGCTGACGTGGGTTCGGTCCCGGACGATGATGGTAGCAGTGTGGGGAGGTAAACATTGTTACTGGCACCGTGTGTCGGAGATTTCCGTCAAAAGATACCCAGGTGGTCTAAATTATCCGCAGTCCTACCCTATGGCTTCGTTCATGATCGCAGATCCATTTTCTTAATTTCTGCCATGCTGGAGTGGGTCCAAAGTAAAGGAAATGCTAGCAAGATGTGGTATAGAACTTACACTGCTAATTGTCGCTGCTCTGAGTTTATTTGTTGTGCATGTTGCAGTTACGTACCTATGCAGTTGTGTTTGCAACAGTTTTTCTCAAATGAAAAGTGCTGCAGAAGAAAAATCCCTTGGGGCTGCTTTGCAAGGAATCCATTGGTGGCATTTTCTGGTGTCTTCTCTAGAATGGTCATTCCAGTTGACAACTCATCAGTCACAAAGGAGACATGAATATGCATTGTGAGATTATAACCGCAGGGTTTGGAGATGAAATAATTTTGTAATGTTTCATAACCCATGCCTCGTGTGTGTGTCCAGCCTACAGAAATCAGTACATCATTGCATTATGTATATACATATTTGTATATTATATGAAGGTTTGTGTTCTGTAAGAAGAAATATATATACTTTCTTCTCCATGGGTGCACATTCTCATCAAAGTCAATGTGCATTATTTTTCTGGACTTCAACTATCTGCTCACTATCTGCTCTATCCACAGCTTACAGTTAAGACATGCTCCGCAGCACCTCTGTCCTTACAAGCTGCAATGCTAAGACTCTGCCTTTCCAAGTATGAAAGCAGCAGCTTCTTAAAGATGCCCAACTTTGCAGAGCTGCTGATCGAGAAGATCAACACTGTGTGCAGTGTGACAGAGAACTGTCAGGTAATGACCTTAACAAAACTTCTCTTCTTTAGCATAACATTCTCTCCTTTAGCATATTGCATCTTGCTTTGCAGCAGGTATTAAATGGATTTGTAAGCTTATGCCTGCAAGACCCTTCCAAGGTGATAGAAGAACTTGTCCATCTCGCTATTAGAGACAGATGCGTGGAAGTGGTTTGTGAGGTAAGCTTTGCTTCTGTTAAAGGGCTTGCCCAGATGTGAAGAGAGGGTGCTTCTGCAGTCCTGCAGAGTGTTGCATCTGGTAATTTGTACACCAGGGTCATAGAGCGGAGGCAGATTTGTTCAGCTTGTGCCCTTTTTTGAACCTGCTAGATCCCCTGTTGGGGGAACATTGCTTTGCCCTATCATGAGAGCGAGACCCGTAATTGCATTACCTCCTACTTCCTGGACACACATGCACACGTGACCAACAGGGTGCATTTATGACTACTGAATCTTGGTACTTCCAAATGTATCAACTTTCTGATTGTTTGGCATTTGCAGTGAAACCAGAGGGTTCTCTACTACACTGGATGTAAGCAGGGTCTCTACTCTGCAGTTTCTGTGCAAAATGCACATGTGGGCATTTAAGGTGCATAAATTACATTAATTTGTTTATGTATGTTCTGTGTTTATATCAGCTGCACACTGCTGTAAATAAAAAGCTTATGCAGCTTCTGTACTTTATTTTTCAAACTGTCACTTTTTGACATTCTGCTAAGCAAGGACTACAGCAGCTAAGTGTTTTACACAAGTGATGAAGAACTAGTAACTCATCAGCGAAGATATAAGTACATTGAGTAAGGTAGATTTTCAATAGCTTACCATTTAGGGCAGATTCTGTGCACTACATCCCTGCCATCTTATGTTTCAGATCCTGAAAACCGTCCAAGCTGCCTGCGACCACAAAAGCAGCGATGAGCCTCCAAAGACTGTATTGGAAATTGAAATGGAGCACAGTTTCATTGCTTTGTTGAAGGAACCATCGAAACACAGCAGCAACTTTGTATTTCTTGTGAAGGGACTGGTGCAGAACTATGTTTTGAACATAGATTCCTTTCTGCACCTTGTCATCCATTACATGGAGAGTGCTGGAACAAGAGATCCCTTTCCGGATGAGTGTTTTCCACTGAAAGTCTTTGCGGTATGTTACATGACACAAAACAGCCACGGGAATGAACTTGGCATTTGATGATGGCATTCTTCTGTTTGGGCCTTTGTTGATTATTCCTCCCTGTGTGGCCAAAATTTTGACATTGTCTGTGATTATTATTATTTATGTAATCCCTCATCATCTAATGCTGCCATCAGGTACTGTGCCCTCATATATCTGAAGACTACAAGCATCCGATGCTGTTGATTGTGGCACAGCTCTTGGACAAAGCATGCACTCTTCTGAATGCAAAGCGAAAAGAACTAATTGTAGACAGTTTGGAGCCCTGCATGCCTCATCTATTGCCATCTTCGGAGAATTGTTCAGGTACAAGTCTTTGTATTGCGTGCTCCTTTTATCTTTGTGCACAGGAAAGTAATAGAAATGTTTGTTTATCTTTTATGCCATCTTTCATCAGCATCTGGTGGTGTACAATCATGATTCCTACAGGGAAATTGCTAAAGGGATGCACATTTCATAGATTTGGATCAAGCTTGTGGATTAAGTGTGTGTAAGATGCACTACAGAATTGAACAAAATTCATCTAATAATTGTGCACATAGCACGCGGTTTTACTTCAGAAGCTTAAGCCGTGATTTTAATCAGTTAACTGTGAGAAGTCATGTTTGCAAAAAGATGAGTAAAGTATGATGTTCTTTTTTATAACTTGCCTCCCGCATGGCAATGCTGAACGTTGCTTGCCTCTGAAGGTTGTCTTTGTTAATCAGATGGTCTGTCTGTGATCATGAATTTGTAGAAGCCATCCGAGACTAGTTGCTGCAGAAATGAACAAGGGGGTGTACAGTATACTTAAGCCCCACTTGTCAAAGAGCAATGAAAAACTCTCAAAAAGCTGTTTTGCATCATTGCTGGAGTCTCACTGATGTTCTGCCAGGAACATAGGCAGGAATTTGCATGTTAATTGTTTGGCTCCAGTGACTTAATGCATATAATTTATAAGTTGACCCCAAATTTTTTTTAGATGTAGATAAATGTGAACTTCACGTGCTAACTTCGTCACATATATTATAATGAATATGTTATCCACTTACCACTGCCACTGTATTCTATATTTCTCTTAATTAATATACCAAATATTCAAAAATTACCGGTATTCTCAGCTTTTCTCATGAGCCTAAAAAATGGCCTTGTTGCAACGGCACAGCAGAAGTGGTCTGCCATTATCTTGGTTCGTCAGAGGCAATAAGCACAGACAAATCACCCTCATTATCATGACACCAAACTGTAACAAAACATTTGTGAGCTGTGCTCAGTATGAAGGAAGGATTGGCTCATTATTTCTGATCTGTGCATGAACTATATTCTTTGAATTACATAGTTTGTTTCAATTTTCAGGGGGTACAAAGCACTTAATAGATGCGTTACAAGGACTGAACAGCACGTGTAGAGTGGCACTGTGTGCTCTGCTGAAAAAAGCCAAACTGGAAGGGCATTTATGTAAGTCTCAGGCTGTTGTTATCTTTTGACCTCTAAATATGAATTGCATATTGGTGCAAAGGTTTGCTGTAGAATAATAAAATAAGACAATGGTATAGGTAACATAGACAGCACTACCATTTTTTCTAAGCCAAAAAAGGAGTCCACTCCTAAGGAACTTTTGGTTAATATGGAGAATTTCCAATTACTGTCACTTGAGAACCCTATGGTAAGCTTCACATTTTCTACACACATTTTCAGCCAAGTATTTCTTGGTAGAACAAAAGGAAGCACAGACAACCCTGGTGTCGGAGGTGTGGAGAGGAGGAAGCGCTTGGACTGTGCTCATGAACTGGCCGGAACTAGATTTTGCAATTTGATATCTCCCGGTCTGGCTACGTGTTGTTCTCAATTTGTAATTGTGTTGGTGCATGACTTGGCAGATGTCAACGAAGGTGTGGCAGTGTCTCTGACGAAGCCGTCCTCTGAGATTTCTGTGTTGTACGTAGAGAACAACAAAAAGTGGCAACATTGCTGTCCCCCTTCTTCGCTTCTCCCAAGGCTACAACCCTGGTCATCTCCTTTCTTAGCCCTACAATATTATGGTGTGGCATTATGATGTGAAAAACAAGGGGCCATTGAATGTATTCTCATGTCCCACTACTCTCACATAAAGCATCTATAGTTCTTCAGGTGCTACATAAGAGCTGCAGTGTGGTAAATGCTAATAATGGGCTCTTGTTTCCATCACATTTTCCTAACATGTTTCATGTAAACCTGCGTGCTATTGTCCCGACTTGTTGCAACTAACAAGAAGGCTGCCAGAAGTGTCAGCCAAAAGGGAAGTAGTTTTTAATGCGACCAGTTTGAATCGTAGCTGCCCAACAACTGAGCAAAGCCGAGGCTCGGTAACGTTGTATAAGTGACAATTGTGATGCAGCTCATACTGTTACATCATCTCCCATCCCCCTTGTAATGTGATTGTGCCTTGAATGAGGTTCAGGAGTAAGTTCCTAGAGACGCGTTTTCCACATCGATGCCGGGTAGGAGGGGTGCTGCTGGGAACTTTGCGAGCTGTATGCAACTTGGACGAGCAGTTGGAGAGGGGTATCGTATCGATACGTCATTGTCACAAGTGACGATGCTGATGCAGCTCATAATCATGCAGCTACACTCTCAATAAATGCATTTAGTACTTGAGCACAATTTTTTGTTTTACTAATGATGAAAACTTGGATCAAAGCATACAGTCTAAGCTTATCTTGTTTCTTTCATCAGTATGTTTTCCCACAATATTGTTTGCATATAAAACCCAGCTTCACAGGGTATTGCGAAGCTTTTGAAACATATCTGGCAGTGGGCAGAAGAATGAAAGGAGGACTAGAGCTGAGACATGCTTCATTTGCCAAACCATAGCCAAAGCTGATGTGTATTCTGCATTATGCTGTTATCTACAAAGTCGTGCGTAGCTCTACCTACAGACATAGTGTATCAGGTAGGGTTGCATTTATCCACAGTCAATGCACAGAGAAAAAAAACGAGCCAATATGCTGTGTAGGAATACCAACATTTGTAACTTTGGTGTTATACTTTCACTACAGTTCAAGTTCTGTCTGAATCCCTGTCGGACGACATCCTTTTGCAGACAAAAGATGAGTGGGAAGTGACATGTGCAAAGCTCTCTGACATTAATACAGGCCTAACACTTCAAGAAATCACACTTCCGTATTTTTGTGAAGTAAGTTGCTTAACCAATAGTGCTACATTTAGTTGTAACGACCTGTTGTGAAATTTTGCAGAGGCTCAGCAGTGCAACGTGGGAAGAGTGGGAAATCCTGCATGAACGTCTTGTACAGGTGTTGCATCTGAGTCACGGCAGCTCCCCTACCAAGTTGGAGACCATCGCGGCTTTGACAAACTGTGTGGCCGGCTGCACTAATTGCTTCAGTCTTGGAAACTGGGAATACTTTTTTTCTTGCTACGCAAGACTGGTGAAGGTGAGCACCACTTGCACTGTGTCACGTTTTGGACCATTTTGCTATGGGTGGTTTCACGTAGAGGCAGACAAGCTGGTCCAGGTGACGTCTTCAGTTTAAAGAAAAAATATTTATATATATTAAAGCCCATTGTCTCTGTAGAAGGATGGTGCAAAAATTATATTTGTATTTGAAAGCATTTCCTTTTTTTAATGTTGAGTGTGACAACTCCTGCTCTTGCTTACTCTCAACAGTTTTTCATGAGGAAAGTCTTTCTAAAATGCCACATTTATTTTTAGAGTTGTTCAGAAAGCTGACATATGCTGAAGAACATTTGAACATGTCTTGTAACCATTTACTTTGTCTGTTTAGATGCAGCTGCAAAGTGGGGTGCTTGTTGACTCCGAAATACGCAACATGATTGGAGAAATCCTCTATTCATTATCAGTGATCCCTGCGGAATGTCATCGCCAGGGCATCATCCTGTTGCTGGATGTTGCTCAGCTGCTCGCTGAGGATGTGAAAGATCAAGTGACGGCAATTCTCAAAAAGACATTAGCTGCTACTGAATCTCAGAAGCTTATTCCTGTGGACTCTTTAAGAAATAAGATTCTTTCACATCTGTCTAGGCAAATGAGTATTAAAGAACTTTGAACTTCCAAATGTGCACATGCAAAGAAAGCCATTATCATCCTCACCTGAAGGAAGATAATGACATATGTTCCTTTTCATAAAACAGTGAGGCAACACCACAACAGTCATGAATTTTTCTTGGCATTTTACTTAAATTGCAATGCAATCAATGCAATGAAAAACATTTCATCAAGTAATACAAACAGTGATGCTTGATAAAATTACTATGCACATGGCTTTGCTCTCCTCCTATGCAGAGACATTGCAACAACAACAACAAAAGTATTTTGTATTACTTTCAATAAATTATGTGAACCTCCAGACACACACAACCAAGAAAATGCAATTACCTGTTGTAGTGTATGGCTCATTTTTTCTACAATATGAACATAAGAATGATAAAATCATATAACATTATTGGTTGTGCATATAGTATACATTACAGTAAATTTTTGCACTTGTTACCTGTCCGCATGACAAAGTAGAGAAACAGGCACCTGTATTTTGTTGCTTTCTGTCTCGCCTACAGTTGTCAGCCTCTTGTGCACGTATTGTATGTCCTCAATCAGACCCACTGAAGCTAGCTCTGAAACAAAATCTGACAGCTTTGACAAAGTCTCAGTAGCATCTGTGCTTAGTTGTAGCAATAGCATATTTCTGGCACAAGTAATGCTTTTCGACAAATTAGCCACAGTCTCACTACCTTGCAATGCATCGGCTACAAGGCTCATGAGTTCTTTGCTGCATGATTGCGGACACCGTACCTTAAGAGCAAAAATAAAATCAAACATCAGCTGTTGAACTGCGTTTTGTAACATTGGAACACATTCACGTCTGAAGAGCAAAGTACTCTGGCAGGACTTGAAAACTGCGAGTGCATCTTGTGCCGAAATAATGCCAGCACCAGCATAAAGAGTGGCAACCTTTGTTTGTAATGCATTCAGGCATTCAAAAATTGATTGTGTATTGCAGTGCTGCACAGTGGTTTGTCCAGCATCCAGCACTGTAGTGAGGTTTCTGTCTTCATCGGGCAGTGACATGTGACTTACTATGAAAGAGTCTGACCACTGGGACACTCTCGCCACTATGGAACGCAGGGCAAGCTGGTGACAGACATCTACAACATGTGTGTCACATTCGCACGACAACAGCAACATAAGCAGTTTTGTGACCTGTTCAACACACATGTCGTGTATCATTTTTTCCACGTCTTCCATGACTTGTGTAACTTCTTTGTTGGCCTTCATTGCAGAACCCTTTACTATGCAATTAATGTTCCTCTTGATAAATGTTATCATGTTTGATGTTACTCTTTCTGTGACCAACTCTACAGTCCTTTTTACATATTGGGGCTGGATATGGAAGAAGTTCTCTTCCAGCTGTCGATCCAGACGTCGGGGCCGGTACTCTGCATCCGTCGCCCATACAGGGGTGATCTTTCTCGTTTCGCTACTTCGTCTCTTATTTCCGGTGAAGTACTCCGCAAGGAGACTGCGAAGTTCTCCCAGGTATGGACACATAGTGTAGATGAGTTGTTGATCTATGAATTGTTCAGCTATATCTGGCCCAACATTGATGCAATGAGACAGAGGAGGCCATGTTGATGGTCGAACATTGATGACGTCAAAGAGCCATCCCAGAATCACTCTGATGGAAAAGGCTGATGCTGTAGCTTTGTGCAGCTCACAACTTGCATAGATATTGTACAACAAAGACACAACTTCTGTGTAACCATCTAGTGTCTTTGCGACCTCATCCATCATGCTGAGATAGTCTACAACCCAGGCGAGTGTGAAAATGAGCCGATTCCTCTTTGCAGAAGTTATCAGCATGGCAGCTATGTTTAGCGGTAAAGGCTTGTGATTGCGCAGCTTCCTCTGTGAGTCTACATACTTGGTTGTCATTTTTTCTTTGGAATGATATGGCAGAAACTCTATTAGACCCGTGAACTTTCCTAAAACTTTTAACTTATGAACTGCAACAAACACCTCTTTGGCCTCTTCAACAGCAGCATCTCGGCAGAGCTCTTCCTTATCCAGTTCCACGATTCTCGCCACAAACTCGTCTTTCAGGTGCTCGTGAAACGCCACCTTCGATGCTGACGTGATAAAGTTGTGAAAGAACTCTTGGCAGCCAATAAACACGGGGCTAGGGCATGGACCTTCGGCCTTAAATGGGCGAACGAGTCTGCCTTCCAGTTTCTTAAACTTGTCAGGAGATTTGTTCTTCAGCTCGGAGAGAAACAGTTCTCCAAAGTTTCCTTGTTCGTCGATTTGGAGCCCTCCACAGCAAGATGTGATGAGTTGTGTTAAAACCAGCCTCGCAAAATGAGAATAATTGCAAGGATCCGCACACATGTTGAGGATCTGTTCTACACGATGCACAAAGTGCACTTCCAAGTTATTGCTATTTTCGAAGAACTGTTGCTGTTGCCAGTCCCTGAAAAGATCATAAAACATGTCACGCTGCTTACGGAAGGCCCAGAAATTCTTCTCAGAGGAAAAGTTCTCCTTGTTGTCGGTTGACATTTGAAATGGAACAGCTTCAATTGAGGAAGGCAGGACGCGTGAGCTTCGAGGAGCAGTCTCACTGAGAGTATAGAGCCTCTGCTGCAAATACTTGGAAAAGTCTGCCAGATACTCAATCTCACTAAGGAGCTTAAGGGTAGCTCCATCCAAAAAATGAAGCCACTGACACATACTTTGCAGCACACCCACTGCAAAATAAGCAGCATTATGCGGACTTGCAAGTAAGTGATGACACCTATCCTGGTCGGAATTGGGTTCCTGCTGTTGGACAGTCAATAACTGAAGAAGGAAGTACAGCTCAGCTGTAATGTTGGTGACATATACCGATGTAGTGAGACCAGCGTATAGCTTGATAAGTATGTCGAGCCTTTCCTTGCTAGTCACTTCGTTTGGACATGGACTGACATATTTTAAAGCTGGTACACGTGGTTCTTGTCGAGGTGACACTTCATCCACATGAAATGCAGCATTCTTGGCAGTGTCATAGTTAACCTCGGAGACTGTCTTCAACGCAATTCTTTTTGTAGGACCATTTTGTGATTTCACTCTAGAATCATACTTTAGGTCATCTGCCCTTTCATTGAATGCTGCTTTCCTTGCAGTACAACTTTCGTTCTTAGCTAGTGCTTTGTGCGCTCCCTCTTTAGGAAGGACACTAAATGCGGAGTTCTTCAGCATTGTTGCTATGCTCTCGTGTGCAACTTCTGGAGGAAGAAAGTCGCTGACGGTAAGCTTCCGCCACCGCTGATGTTTCACCGGCGTCGGTGTAATTCGGCGCACACATTTTACATTTTCAGGAAACAGACCAATCGTTGGAAACACAGTATGATCTTCTAGGTTCAGTGGGTTACTGCTCTGACGCAGGATCGGTGCATTTCCTGTTTTCTCTTGCTGTGCTGCGTTGTTGCATCGTAGCGACACTCTTCTCTCACTTCGCCTTGTTTTATCTGTAGGCGGCGCGTAACATTTACCCGAAGTCACCTTTGTGAAGTCAGAACTCGTGAGTATGCTCTCAAACGTCCTCTGCTTGCTTTTTGTTGTTATGCTTCTTGTTTTACGTTGATCCTTAGCCGTCGGTGAATCCGACAACCGTTGCTGCTCCGAGGATGCTTGTTCGCGGACGTAATTTATAAAAAACGTTACGAACTCGTGTTTTGTCGCTTGAACGACGCTGAACTCTTGGCACGATGGGCTGAATTTTGAGTCACCAAGCCACTTCAGTACTTCGTGGGGTTGGAGTTTACCCTCAAACAAAAGCTCCAAGATTGCTGCCATAGTCAAAATTCGAAAGCTGGTGATGGATCTGGATTCAGTTAGCCTGGATACGGCATTGGATGCAGCTAGGACGGCCCATGGTTTGCTGGATCGCAGTGGCAGTGCTGATGTCGCTAACACATAGGTTTGTATAAGTAGAGCTAGTATAAAATAACTATGCTTGCATACTGGCACACCCGATAGGCCTCATATTATCTAAAAATACAAAAATGATTTATTTGTAAACAGTAAAGTGTTCAATAGGAGTGCTGTGCTCTTCGTGCGAGGTCAGATGGAGCTGTCCTGTAGCTTAGGGAGGACGTAGAGCTAACTGGTGAAAAGTGGTGCGTACGTTTTCGCTTGAATGGAATCATTCTACCGTCGCTCATCAGCCACTACTAAAACGAAGAGAAAGAAAGTGATTCAAGATGTTGTATCGCTCTGGAAAATGGACGGTAAAGTGAAGATGACTGCACTCTAGTGCTCAGCCTTTGTTTAGGTGAAAAAAAAAAAAAAAAAAAAAACTCGTAAAAGGATGTTGAGACGAGTTAGTTTCTGATAATAGAACGTGCGCTGAGAAAAATATACATCATTTATAATTATAAAGCTGTGTCACGTAGACGGGATTTATCGGCTGGTTTTGCGGCGACCGTGAAGAATGCCGCGGACATGGGGGTAAGAAAAGAAGGAGGCGCCCCAAGCCGATTTT
>JARGYV010119840.1:6994-19255 GCA_029532675.1 Ornithodoros moubata | reverse complement strand
CCCACCGTTTCCGGCAAATGGGGTCAGTAAAAGGTATCATTCGGGATAGCGATTGGCCATCGCCGTGTTCTGCGGTGAAGTTCTGTTTTTAGAGTGTACGGTGATGAGGGTAGGAAAACGTATCAAGAAAAAAGGTAGAAAAATTATAAAGTCTTTTTTTTTTTCCTGGTGACGCTGGGGTTCTAGGTTGTAAATCTTGACGATAACGGTATCGATACTCAAAAAGAAATCACCTCCGAACAACACAACTGCTAAAGAGACTCTTGCCGTTAACTCGTTTTCAAGGCAGGGACAAGTTTGCATGTCACTGTCACTGCACGCGTCCCTGCTGTTACGTAGAGGAAGTACGGGTTGTGTTCTTTCATGCGCGAACCTCTATGTAGAGTAGAAAGTATAAGGCCATTTGATTGAGTGACAAGCGCCATGGCAGACGCACAAAGGCTTCGATCAGGATAAACAAAAGGCAGCCGTGGGTTAGGAATGACGAGCAACTGACGTTGAGTGTCCTTTTTCATCATAGCCTCAGTAACGAATTCATGCATGATTACAAGGGTTAAAATGGAAAGAATGGCTCACTTTTAAGTCGTTGTCTCTTCTGTTATTTCTTAAATTCTTTTCTGATTTTCTTAAGGTAAAGCCGGAGCGAGCGCCGATAGGGAGCAGCATTCACCTATCTGATGCTCTAAAAATCAGAACTTTACACACTGAACGGAGAACTTCACCGTGTAATATTCCAAGAAGCAATCACGATTCGTTATAATACCGCTCTGTTTTGTCCTACACTCTAAAAACAGAACTTCGCCGCATAACATGGCGATGACCATTCGCTATTCCGAATGATATCTTTTGCTGACCCTATTTACTAGAAACTGTGGGCGTACACGTTTTTTTGTGACACTTCTGCAGTACATAAGTGTAACAAAACAGGCGTACGCCCACCGTTTTCAGCAAGTGGCGTGGCTGAAAGGTATCGTTCGGAACGGCGATTGGTCATCGCCGTGTTATGCGGTGAAGTTCTGTTTTTGGAGTGTATACTAGTAATTTCCCTCAAATTATGGCCCATTTCTGTAGCTATACGACTGCTAGAAAAGGAGATTTTGGGCACGGCACCCTCGTAACGTGAACGCATATTTTCTGTGCATATAGAAGGCGTTGCTGTGATATGTTCTTCCGACGGTTATGAAGTGACGCTACTAATCCCGCATGATATTTGGATTAGTATCTGTATGTGTTTTCCTTCGCTCATGGTGAGCGGGTCATGGGTCAAAGGGGTCGCCTTACTATTGTATTAAGGCGACTATAATACTCATCAACACTCTAAAGACAGAACTTCACCGCATAACACGGCGATGACCAATCACTATTCCGAATGATATCTTTTGCTGACCTTATTTGCTGGAAACGGTGGGCGTACGCCTTGTTTTTGTGACACTTATGCAGTGCATAAGTGTCACAAAAAGGCGTACGCCCACCGTTTTCAGCAAGTGGCGTGGCTGAAAGGTATCTTTCGGAATGGCGATTGGTCATCGCCGTGTTATGCGGTGAAGTTCTGTTTTTAGAGTGTACCGGAAAAACAATCGGCTGACACCATTTGGGGGCGTTACACGATAATGATACACCATAAAAACAAATCTTCGTCACAACATGTCTAAACCAATCACCATTCCGAACGATATCATTCTCTGACCAGAATGGTGGAGAAACTATAGGATAACGCATTTATATGACACTTAGCAAGAGCGCATAAGTGTCACAAGAAAGCTCTGTCTCATGTCCGACTGGTGTCATTCTGAGCTGTGGTTCGCCCCGGGCGTATCTAACGGGGCACATTCGTGTGTGGGCCAATCCCCGATGCTTCCCGTAGGCTTTGCCATATGTGTCGGGTAGAAAAGGCAGGAGCTTGACAGCCGTTTCGGTAAGTGACACAGTAGTGTGCGAGAGCGATCAATAAGTTGGCGGAACGAGTGGGCGAGAGGAAGCTCCCCATCCAAACTGGTACGGGAGGACGAGATGGTGACTCTGGGCTGAGGCTGCAGCTTCGTCGGAGCAGCGGTCGCCGACTTAAAGGCAGCGTGATTTCGTCTTATTTTTTCTTTTTTTGAGAACGTGACGTAACTTTTGTGTGTTTGTGTAGAACGAAGCGCATATATATGCCTTCATTAGGGGTTCTTTCGGCCGTCATACCACGTAGAGCGTCTTTTTATACATCGAGAAAACCGCGTCATTTTACAGCTGCGAGATTGGATAAACAGTTCTATGGCCATAAGCCATACAGCCTATCATTCAGATAGACGCATCTGGTAAGAAACAGGGCCCGACCCAACAGCAAGGTAAATGTGTGCGTGTCTGCCTCGAGAACGGGCTCTAGTGGTAGCGCCTAATAGAGGGGATGTAAAAGCTGCGAAAGCGCTACGCCTGTATAGAAGCGAGTTCTGTTATCTACTATCTCAGCCCACTGTAAATGAAGCCAGATACACGTGTATCCTCACTGTTAGCAGTTTTCACGGGCAGCCGCAAGGGGGAGACTCCGTTCCTTCACGAGGTAAAATCCTGCAATGAATCCACGCTGTGATGTGGTGCTGTTGAAATGGCAATGCGGCGCGACATTATAAGGTTTGCCAGCTGGGTCGTTGACGAGTGGCCAAACAAAAAAAAAAGGAGGAGAAGAAGAAAGAGCAGGGCGAAAAGGAAAACGGAGAAATAAAAAAGGCTCCCTCGTACACTCTAAATAGAAAACTTCGCCGCGTAACACTGCTAGGTACCAGTCGACATTCAGAACGACCTCTTTCATTCACCCGTATTTTTGGTGACAGGAACGTACGAGGGATTTTGACGTGGGTTGCCGGTAATAGCCACGTTGCCTTCTAATTGTTAATGGTTCACTGTCAGCTCTCGGACAGCAGTTTCATCAATCCAAATTAAGCCTTACAGATTGCCAAATGACCCAACAGGGGGTGGGGGACAGTTTGCGCGTACGATCCCGGCCGAGGACACCAGCAAAGGCAGGGTTCCAATTGCTCAGGCATGCCATCTTCCACGAAGGATGTGAAATCCAATGTGCCATGTGTCGAGATCTCGGGTGGGCAAATTAATCTTCAGATCGACCACTGTAGCGTCGCTCATGATCGTAAAGGTGTCTCGCGACGTAAAGCTATGGCTCACTGCAAGCCACAACTTATTAAATGAACAGGGAAGAAAGGCGGGAAATAATCCAGGTTAAAGAGGTACAAGAGAAGATTGCATGGGAAAAGGGAATGGTCACTGTTGGAGCAATCTCTAACATGTTTCATGTTTATCTCGCGACATCGGACTCCGCACATCGCAAGTGCAAGAAAATACATACAGTCCGCCTATGGCTTCACAGGAAATAAGATTGCACGGCGGGACACGGCTAAATGGCTCTATAGCAGTACACACCTATTGGCAGACACGACCATGTAGCTTGTAATCCGCCTGCTGCCGTTTCCTCTCGCCTTGCTGCTACAAACAGAATACACTGTTATTTTTCCTTATTCTTTATTATTTTCCCTTTGTTATTTTTCCCACGCAAACCCAAGGAAAAATAACAGTGTACGACCAATTCATAACCCGTATCGCATAAAATTTAATGAGAGAGCTACGGGTAAGACTAGAGGACCGCATTTTTCTGTGTATTATGCGCTCAACCGAAACTTTAGAAAACATTGACGAAACAGACTCAGAGAGCGACATTGAGACATTTCCTTTTTATTTCCAGCTTTTTACGTATTATTATTTTGGCAATAATTTGTGCTCTGCGGAAACGCGATAGGAAACATTAGAAACACGTTGTTCGGATGATCTGCACTAGATCCGCAACCGATCCATAAATTTAGCACCAACATCGAGTACCCTCGGAAGCCTCCCGTGTCTAATCTGCTACGACGACCCGTCCGCATCCGTGTATATAGTACAGGAATTCCCCCGGATGCACACGCTGTAATTTCTGTATCGCACCTAGGACCGAAGAATGGATGCCATACTGTAAAGCAGCATGTATTCTCGGCAGAATTGAGAGGTTTGTCGCCTACCGGTCTAGCACAGGAACTTATACACGCAAAAGTCCAATGGGAAAGCTAATTCTTCTTTGTGTATTTATTCCCCATTTGTGTGGTCCAGCCATAGAACACCAATTTCTATCGTGATCCATGTGGATGCGTTAGACCCAGTGTCTCACTCACTCACCCTCAGCTTTTACCTGCATCGGTGCGGCCGACGAGACTCCCCACTTTGTGGTCTATGCAGCGTGAATGAAACGGTCCCCCATTTTTTATTAGAATGTCAATGTCGTCTATACTCGATCTGAGGAACCAAATTACCAAAAACTTCGTGCCGCCGCCGCGGAATGCCCTTCACTCTCGCATCCATTCTCTCGTTTGGACGGGCACATTTAGAGCACTGTGAAAAGGATATCCCAATGCACTCTGTGCCATAATGGAAGCAGCCCGTTTATAATCCCCCCATATTCATGCTACACTGTAAAAACAGAACTTCACCGCATAACACGCCTTTTTGGGACACTTATGCAGTGTGCATAAGTGTCCCAAAAAGGCGTACGCCCACCGTTTTCAGCAAGTGGCGTCGCTGAAAGGTATCATTCTCAACGGCGATTGGTGATCGCCGTGTTATGCGGTGAAGTTCTGTTTTTACAGTGTACACTCTAAAAACAGGATTTTACCACATAACACGCTCAGAGCCAATCACCGTCTGCAGTGATATCATTGTGTTTCCTTATTGGTGGAAAACGGTAGGCGTACGCCTACAATTTTTAACTATTCAGGGCAGTGAAGGATATTCTGTATCGTGATTGGTGATCGCCGTGTTATGCGGTGAAGTTCTGTTTTTACAGTGTAGGTCTGGCCAAACGGCGTCCTGGCCAATGGCCAGAGAGGAGAAGGCAGACGAAAAAATTATGTCATGCTTCTGTATTCAGCAGGGCGGGTGCGAAGTTTCTGCCGCCTTACACAGTCTTGCCCGTAATCTTGAAATTTGATTTTCTAATCAATTATCAAGGTAATTGACATGATATAGTGACGTAAGATCCTTTAGATCTTAGACTATAGAGCGAGCATCTTATGTGCGCCTCTCTACAGTAGCTTTAACAAAATTCGTCTCAGACTACACACTCTAAAAACAGAACTTCACACCATGACACGGCGGTGACCAGTCGCAGTTCCGAATGAAACCTTTGAGCAAGTGGCGTCGTTGAAAGGTATTATTCGGAATAGCGATTTGTCATTGCCGTGTTATGCGGTGAAGTTCTGTTTTTAGAGTGTATGCAGCTTCGGAGAATATGGCGATAAGTTTAACCAAATCCATGACGGTTTCGGTTTCGCTTTCGTCGCGGTGACGGTAAAGAAATGCTCGTGGTGCGAGCTGCTTTTCAGCAGCAGGGCGTTTGCGAGTATCTGTAAAAGTTATTTTTGTTTTTCTTTATCCTAGAGCGTGCTACATATATTCCGCACGGTCGAATGCGTGTAAAATTCTGAAAATGCTTGGTACATAGCACTCGTAGTTGACACAACTGTTGACATTTATAAACGAACAATCGATGCGAAAATATTTAGCCTGAACCACGATGTTCGCGCTGTTTGAATTAATTTCCCTCGCGTCACTTCGCAAGAACTTTAACACATGAATAAAACACCTGCGGCTATTTAGTAGAAGGCCACTGCAGGCACCGAACTTTTAGGTCCGTAGCAAGCCCACCGCGTTCGCTCGACAAGAATTCCTATTGGCGAATGCGAGCCAAAGGTGCAAACTTATACAAGTAAATATACCAAAGTGTACTTCAGTCTGTTGGATGTCCATCCCCATGTCCACTGTGCTCAAGATTTCTTCGTGAAGCGCGTGAGATTGTATATTAAGAACACAATAGACTGACGGACCAATACCCATACAGCGATATATGTACATAACTATTCTGTAATTCATAACAAAGAAGATCTCTTCTTAGGCAGGAATATTGGACATCAAATGCAAAAGAATAATCAATGAAAATCCTGCCATCTAGACCTGTCAAACATAGTGTCAAATATTTTGTACATTCAAGCCCACTTCCGATTCCCAGTCCGGTCCAAGCCCCATTGATATCGGGTCCTCGTCAGGTCATGCGATAAGTTTCTCAAGTGCAAGTCTCGGGTTTGGCAGTGACTGGTCGTTTGCTTTTGCCTTTCCTTTCTGAACACTGAACGTAATGCTTTATCAGGAGGAGCACTTGAGCATATATCGAAGCACCCGGGGACACAGTGGCCTTGCTTCGAAGCCGCACGACCGCTTTCGATCCAAGCCGCCTCTTGTCAAGTACCGCTAAGATGTTTGTAGTCGCTGCCGGCAGATGGGGACACGTGGTTCACATCCACCTGTGCTATATTTCACACAGCAAAAAGTTGGAACCTGACACTGAGCTGCCGCATCTTGGCTTCCCTCCAGCGGTCGCAGAACGCAGATTGTAATGGCTGCTGGCTGCTGCATTGCCCGGTCTCGCCCGGTTATGACATGCCCGGTCTCGCGACAAGCAACTGACGTTTACCGTATACCCTGGTGTATATATATAGTTCGCGCACTTATATAATGAGCACCCCTGACGTGAGTGAAATACTAAAGCGCTGTATTGTCAGTGGTGAGAGCCGTACCAGTTCGGCTACTAAAAAAAAAAAAAAAATCGGTTACAGTAAATAAAAACAAAAAGGGATGTCCTATTCAATTCGCACTGAAGTTAAAGTTGAATACTAATAGATAAAAATATCCTAAGCAGAAAAGAGCGATGACACAGCATGGGACATCTGTGCCAAAGATCTCGTTGTGTTCGTCCTGTATGTCTTCCATGGTGGTGGTGCAGGTGGTGTATGCTCAAAACAGCGCGAGTCGTCATTCTCCTGCCCTGTCACGGGTATTTTTATCCGTCAATATGTGTATGTGTGCTAGTTCACTTGCCTTCTTGCCCTCTGCGTCCGTTTTCATCAGGCGCTGATGCCGCGTTAGGATTCCTGAGAAAGTTATCGGACGCAGCTTCAGAGTGTTAGATGCTCTATAAACCCTGCCACACGGAAATGAAATGAAATGCTCCAGTGCTTTCTTGGCTTTTTTGCAATCAACACTGCTCCCTGAGGTGGTCCGAAGAGCTTTTGAAAGCGTGTCGTTTTTTGTACTGTAAACTGCAGTCAGCACTCACCCGTTCATTCATTGTTGAAACTGCATGTCCTCGTCTGCATTGAAACACGTCTTTTTCAGTCACTTAGCGTATAACTGCGTAAATGTCGCGAGAAGCCGTAGCCCAACCTTTTCACCGCTTTTCATGCATGTCACTTCGAATAAGGTAGAGGTAGCTGATGCACAATTTCCCCGAATTCAATTCAATCAATCCTCCCGGCGCGAAACAATCGGCTCATGACGCCCGCCGCCTTCCCCCGCCTTCCCCCCGTTCGAGAACGCTGACACAGTAAGGAGATTAAAGAAGGGTTTGGATGGTGAACATCGGTATTATTTTCATAATTTTCTGTCTATATGCCGCATAAAAAGTTGATTTTTGTTCGAACTTTGTTGAACTGTTTGAGGTTGATCTCGCCGCGTCTCGGGCTCTCTTGCGGCCATGTTTCTTCATCTTTCTGTTCCCACTCTTCATCCTCTTCCGCAGCTGAACAGCTGAAGCACGTGGCTGAAGTAGGGTTGCCCTGCTTTTTTATCATGTCGATGAACGTGGAGACATTTGGCTGACTCTTTCCCAGCATGTGATTAATCGTCCTGTCAGAAAAAAAAAAAAAATGATTCAGTTTTCCGCCCAACCGAAAGATGTGAATCATTTGTGCGACAGAAAGCACTGAAGAACATAAAATACACTTTTTAACAAGCTTTTTAAATAAGCTTTTAACGTCAACAACACAACAACGTCACGCTCTACAGAACAAATCCTAATGTAACACAGACCTTGGAAATTTGCCGTTCGCGAGTTCTGCTGCCACCAGGACTGATCTCAGAAAAGATAAACAGTTAATGGTGCTTTTGCTGGTAGTGTAGATAAAACAGGAAAATGGTGGCGAGCTGGTGAAAGTTCATACTGCGAGGAAACCTTGAAAGAGAAGTTTTTGAGTCTTCGTTTCCTCCACGTTTCCTCTCACCATGGGTTCTTCCCTATGCAGTGAAGCCCTGGATGGAATGGCCGCTCTGTATGCGTAATCTCTGCGGTGTATTATAAGGTTAAAATCGGGAACCTATGTCACCGACGGGCAGCCTATAGTGATAGCACTGTGCAAACCCTGCATTAATTAAAGCATCCAGGCCACATTACAAGTTCCATTTGTCCGCGCAATTTTTACACCACGACATTCAACACTCCGAAAGCGGACGCCTCTGCGTGCCCCTACTCCTCAAAAGAGGTCCCTTCGCAGAAAGAATCTTATACTTTCGATTCCTTTCAATAAGCAGCACGCTCCACCATTTATTGCTTTCATGCATGCGTCTCGCGTTTGGGTCGATAGCTGCAAACCTTGCACCACCGAGTTTCGCCGATGTCTGGAAAGGCGTTTTCGCATAAGAGAAAAGGCTTCGATCGTAGTGACCGCACGTCGAAAGAACGCGACGACGCATCGGTCGACGTTGACCAGATCGTTGGCCCTTGCAAGTTGGCTTTTGCATTGGCGACTATCGACCGCCACGACTAGCGTGGACAGATCAATTCCAACTTTGTGAAAGAGAATCTGAGCTTTTCTTTCCTCTGTGCATTTTTTTTTTTTTTTCCCCTCCGGAAAACGAAGTGCTGTGTGCGTATCGGGATTTGCAGTGTATACAAACATCTGTTGTTGCCACGACCACTGGTGAATGGTTTTCTTGATAGCAGTCCGTGTACGTATGCTGATGTGTGTACGCGAAAGAGTTATAAATGCAACATTACCCAGAAAGTCTCAGAGCATGTTTACTCACTGCGAAAGAGACTCTAGTCGTGAAGCTCGTGTAGAATCTCCTGAGCCATGGGTTATTTTTTTTTTTCTCTCTCTCTCTTAATACTTCCCCTTAATAGCTAGAGTCAGTGTGAGTGTATTGTTCCTATGCATACGTAGAAAACGTCAATTTCTCGTGCCTGTAGAGGGACCTTGTGTTAAATTGCGGGTGCGGGTGCGTGCGATAGAAGCTACCGGTCTTCCCTGATCGCCATACTAAAATGTACACTCTAAAAACGGAACTTCACCGCAGAACACGGCGCAAACCGATTCCCTGTCATATCACTCCGACTGGGGATTGGTTTGCGGTGTGTTCTGCGATGAAGTTCCGTTTTTAGAATGTAGGGTTTGCTGTTACAAATCGTGCATCCTGCGCGTTGGTCTCAGAAGCTTAGCGGGCGTACACTGCAAAAACAGAACTTCACCACATAACACGGTGGTGACCAATCGCCATTCCAAATCATATCTTCTACTGACCCTATTTGGTGAAAACGGTGGCCATACGCCATTTCTGGGACATCCTTGTCACAAAAATGGCGTACGCCTACCGTTTTCTGCATATGGCGTCTCTGAAAAGTATCATCCATCCAGAACGGAGATCGGTCGTCACCATGTGATGCGGTGAAGTTCTGTTTTTTGAGTGTACGATCCCCACCATTCGCCGTTCAGGAAGATGTCGTTCACGCATCCAATTGGTGAAGAACGGTAATTACGTGCCCTTTTGTGACGCTTTGCCCAATTGCGTAAATGTAAAAAAAAAGAAAAGAAAAGAAACGTACGACCGTCGTTTTCAATGTATCATGTGCGTGCTCTGAAAGAATATTCGGCCTTATCGTCTCCAGCGGTGAAGCATGTTTTTAGCTTGTACGTGAATACTAAGGTTTAGAGCATTTTTGCCGCTTTCATTGTATAGATTTCCTCCAGCAGAAGTGGCAACACTGCCCTGTCAGTGATTGATGCGGAAGCTAAGACGCCATCGGCTGCGAGTTCCAGTGCGTCCGTAATTAGGGCAGTTAATCTCGTTTCGTAAATGAAGTGCCACGGAATAGTCTCCTCCATGCGTGCACTCATTAGATGGGTCAGGTGGGTAAGGAATAGTCGAAACTTTGCCTGCAATCATCTGCCACGCCCAAAACAGAAAAACAAGAGGACATCAATTTAAAAAAAAAAAAACAAAAAAAAACGAGGAACAGAAACAGATTTAGCCTAATTTTATTCGCTGAAAAAGAGTATGCATGTGTATTCAAAAGAGTACACTCTTGAAACAGAACTTCGCCACATCACATGGCGTAAACCAATCAGCAACCAGAATGATATCGTTCACACAGGACACACCAAAATCGGTGGGCGTACACCTTTTTGTGGCGCTTAGTATAAATTCATAGGTGTCGCAAAAAGGCGTACACCCAACGTTTTTCGCCAATCCTATCGGCAAATGATATCACTCTGAACGGTGATTTAGAAAGGTGCATTACACACTAAAACAGAATTTCAGCGCATAACACAGTGAGAACCAATCACCATTCACAATGGCATGTGTGAATGATCTGATTGGTAGGAAATGGTAGGCGTCCGGCACGGGCATTCGATTACTTTTGGCGCATGCGCTGCACATCTACGAAACGAAAGCCAACAAAGCTAAAGAAACGAACGATTTCCGCTCGAAAACTCGACGAAATCCGAAGGTGAAAGATTCCGGAAGCACACGCATTATATTGACAATGGATCGAAGCACGCATGCTTTGGCGGGAGCACCTTGTTTATTTTCGTCTCAGAGGAGTATACAGTATACATCCACGCATTAGCTGTCCATCCAAACGTGTGGACATTTCCGGCACCAAAATACCGCCTACTTTGCGAGGGCTTTAAATGTTTCCGGTGTTATATTTACAAGCAGGTGCCTGATTACTCTATAAACTCACTAAATACGCGCTCGTCTTCGTCTGTATTTTTCAATATTTTGTGTTACAGACACTTAGGTCACTTGTTCCCTCGAATTACACTTTCTGGCCTCAAGCTTCTAGTCAAATTTCCTTCTCTGTTTTGACGGCGATTCACGTCACATGCACCTCCCCTTTTGACAGAACTATGCGATACTGAGAGACTATACTGTGAGAGACCAATGCCCATCGTGTTTAGCACCGACCCTGGCGGCTTGGTTGGTAGCGTGTTCGCCTTCCGATCCCCAGGTCGATCGAGAATGCCACCGGTTCGGTGGCAGGGTAGGAACTCCTCAGGCACGCCATGCCTCGAGAGGGATGTAAAACACAGTCTGCCATGTGTCGAGATGTCGGCGCACCTTAAAGAACATTCTGATGAGCGAAATTAATTCATAGACCGACCACTGTGGCCTCGCCTATTTTTATTTACCAGTTATGATGAAACCATCGTGTTCTCCTTCTTTGTCAGCCATATGTTTGATGGTGGATGACGTCAATTTATCGCGGCACACGTGCTGGTATTGTGAACTGTTAATCGCGGGCTAGTTATCTACTGGCCTCGCGGTTAGCGTTGGATCCATTCGGGCCAGTTGATAGCGTGCCAGCGCTAATCTGAAAGCCTGAACGAAGCCTTACGTCACGAATCACAGGCTTTTTCTGAAGGCGCAAAAAATGTACACACACGAGGCTTACGACACTGGGATCATGACAAAGGCTTCGGTCTCCTTGTACTACTATAATAATTTCTGAGTAATTAGTCAGAAGCTTACCATGACCAAAAAGAGATATAACTTTAACATCAGCGCGTGCACTGATATTTTATGCACATACTTGGATAAGCTTGTCCAAGTATGCTCCTTCCATAAGGTTTTCAACAAATCCAGGCTCTGGAAGATATCATTCTGTTTGACGGTTGGCGCTAAGTGCACTACTTATTCCTACGCAAACCCAAGGGAAAATAACAGTGTGGCTGTTGACAACATGCAGTTCTTCTCAGAAAAGTGACAAGTTAGCCCAAGAAACTTTTTTCCTTTTTTCGTTTCTTTTTTATAAAGTCATAATAATAATATTTTGCTGCTTTATGTCGCGAGACAAACTGTGATCATAAGCGACGCCACAGTGGTCGATCTGTGGATTTTTGTGGAATTTTGCCCATCTGACGATTGCCGATATCTCGACACGCGGCACACTGTATTTTACATCCTTCGCGGAAGATGGCGTGCCTGAACAAATCGTGCCCTGCCACCGAATTGCTGGCGTCCTCGACCAGGATCGAACCCGCAACCACCCTCCCCTTGTTAGGTCATTCTAGCATATGTATATGCAACTGTGGAGGAGGAGGTCGGACGGACGCGTAAATATATATA
>JARGYV010119828.1:0-20368 GCA_029532675.1 Ornithodoros moubata | reverse complement strand
CTGAACGCGCGCTCCTCTGTTTGGCGTCCCCAAAGAAGGGGCGCTTCCAAAATCGCGGTATCAGAGATAAAAACGGCTAAAATGTGGTTAGTGCATCTCATGTTGACTCAAGACATTCACTTCAATGACCAGCGAGTATAGCACCCAGACTGGCAGCGGAATGCGCGCTCTTCTGTTTGGCGTCCGAATAGATATTCGAACAGGCAGCACAATCCGCCGTTATAATGCCTAGACACAGATGTTAAGCAAGGCAGCCGCCGCCATGTTGTTATGACCAAAGCATGCACCGAACGGCACGAACCTACTCGGCCCCGTTCGGCAGCTCCCTTCCGCCAGTGCAGGTTCCAGAGCCTCCCGATAGGTGGCGCCACCAGGAGAAACAATCTTTGGGGACGCCAAACAGAAGAGTACCCGATTTTGTTTACACACAGAATTCAACGCAGGGCGTCGCCATTTTCCCCGTCATATGACCCGCTACGTTTGCGATGACGTGAACCACGAGCGTCCCAAGATTCCTAGCGCATGCAGGGCACGCTTTTCTCTATGGAGCCATGGAGGAAAGAAATTAATGATCTTAATTAAAATCTTAATTCTTTCCTCCATGTATGGAGCAATGTATTGGAGAGCCCCCCTGTGGGAGAAGGCAACCAAACAAGCCAGCCATCCACCACTACCCCCGCACACCCTGGGGGCTAAAGGGAAAACTACGTCTACGTGAGGAAACAGCAACAGTCCACTTTCTACACATCAAACCCCAACCTTTTCTCTAGAATAATCTAGAGATTGTCTGAGGTACCAATAATGGTACCCGCCCTGATTTAAGAGGGACAAGGCAGACCTGAACCTGACAGTCTGTGGCAGACGACGCAAGTCCCGTGCGCAACCCTGTCGTCTGCTAAGTGCGAAACCCATATTGCCGTTCTGCAAACACGCGACTAGAGCTGTGATCAGAAACCTGCTGTCACCAAGAAAAGTTCACCAATCTTCGCCTTTAAACCACATAGGTATATTCCTCTCCCTGAGTTACAAAAATTGAGTTCGAGTACCGGGACACGAATTGGTACCGAATTGAAGTACCCTTAATAGAAGCCTTTTTAGCAGCGAACCACTTTCACCCAGAGATACAGCGATTACTATAGGATACAATGTGTATTTCCTTGTGATTTCGGGTTGTGCGTTCACAAAATTGCTTGAGAACAAACAACAAGATAATACTCATTGTCTACTATTGGCTTACAAGTCAGATAAATGCGAAGTACTGCGTAAGTGTGAGATGGTAGTCAGTGAAAGTGGATGTTTGAGAAGCAACAGCTGGTTACCGAAATTACTTTCTCTCTTCATATTAACGCGCAAGGCAGAATTTCCTTGCAGTTGCTACACAGAAGCAGAGCCTCCTATATCTCTGCTCGGCTCTGACAGAAAAAATAGTGCGCGTGAAATGTAAGGTACGTATTCCTCGAACTGAAGATCAAAAAGCACGGGCTTGCAACTTCCTTGTAGCGGAGATTCAAATGTGGGAAGTACGTTTCAAATTTAGACACACCCTGATTCGAGGCGTGGTTTCCTACATATGTAGTATGTATAAGAAGCATCGAGATGAACAAGCCAGTGCCATGAACTTGCTCGAAACAGCATTGTAGGTCGAGTAAGAATTACCGTTATAAAACAAATATATAGGGAGGATTCTAAGTTGCAAGTTTATGCCAGCAGTATATATAGGGGGAGGGGGGCAAACCGCTGTCCCTACCGGGCAGAAATGAACAACGAAGAAAAAGACCAGGAAACTGGCATAAGTTGGGTCAGAAGAAGTACGGTTTTCGTGGTAAATATCGGCTGCTCCCAATCTGAGGTGATTTGCTTCATTTAATATCATGGAACTAAAGGGCTATTTTGGTCACATCAGAAATAATAAAGTTGTAATGCCACTCAAAATGTTCACAATGACCTGCAAGGAAAAGGGGAAAATACCCTAAAGGATGGAAAAAAATAATACAAATTTTGGTAACTATACTGTCACAGTTACACAGCGCGTTATTTCAGTTTACATTCACTTGCCGGCACAGGTTCGCTCCTAAAGTAGTTCACATTCACTGAGTAAAATGTAAAAACCACAAGGGCTACGTACGTATAATACGTATGTAATATGCGTGCAGTACATTTTCAATTATGGGCACTGAATTCGAGTTAAGGATAACTACCATACCCTATAAATAAGAGTAAAGTGTATTTTTTACTTTGTATTCTTGAAACTGTTGTCAGTCATAAACTGAGTTTCTCAGTTTACATGAGCGAGTTACATGCCTGTGTCGTAACAGGTCGACGCCCTAAATGGTCTAGATCCACCGAGTAGCAAAGGATGTAAGGAAGACTGTTGCACCTATAGACCATGGGTTATCTTGGGACATTTTCATTATTTAGTAACGGAAATGGCCTAGGTCTAGACCGAGGTACTAGAAGAAGTATGCATGGGAGTGAAGAAATGCTCCAACTACAATTTTTCCGTACATGAATTTTTGTTTTTGTCTATGAAACTGATGGTGCAAAAACATTTCCGTACATGAATGGTGCCCTGGTGCAATCTTGATTGGCTGTTGAAACATTTTGGCATTGACATAGAGTTCCACTGGCCAGTTCTCCGATATTCGACGCAAAGCTGACACAAAACCGGCTTTATGTGTTATTACTCGGCGTTTTCGTTGCTATACCAAATATACTGAGCCAAGGAAGTCTACTTCCATTATCGTTGATCTGACGAAGCAAAGGAACACTGCGCCAAACGAGATACTGCTGGGGCCAAACGGTGGGATAAACTCCTAAACTGAAGGCTCTGCGTGAACAAAAGCTTACCCGTGGTTATCGCCTTCCCGAGTTATTTACAACTTCAAATAGGCGCGAGCGCCTCGAGCTTCACGTGCTCGAGGGCAAACCACACAGGTGTCAATCTGTTTGACGCTCGGCGAAATGCTCGGGGTGTTAGCGATTGCGTTCACTCCGGGGCCTATTGCTGTTGTAAATGTCAAATTTTGCCTCTAATAATTGCCAAAAAAGTACGCCTCGACAAAGCACTTCGTTCTGTCTTGCCCGACGATTGAGAGGAGGAAGGAGTGCGCGTGACTGTGCCGGGGTGTCTGTCCGAAAGCGCACCAGCGCGCTCAGATTTGCGATCAGAACAGTTGCACCGATACTCGCCTTCTTGCGTATACAGATACTGACCGGCGTTCCTTTTAAAATTACTACACTATCAGTGGCCAACGATGGATCCTCGTGCTGCTCTACAGTATTTGGAAAACTTCCAGTACACTCACAGCGGACTGAACGAGGAAATAGACAGGCTCCTTCGCGAGCCCTTGAGAAAGGCGCTGGCCGAAATGGAAAAGAGCGGAGGTAATCTCCTTGATATTTGACGTTTGAACTGTGTTCGCTGGATGTCTGCTTCTCATGTCCCTTGGAGCAACTTTCCTGCTTTTGCTCAGCCGCATGCGTGTTACACAACAACGTGGTTTTATCCTTTTAACTGCGTTATAGATTATACCATTCTATATTGCTGATAACATCGTGCATTACATTCATACCACACTGACAATGCCAGCCCAAGCAACAAAGTCTACTGAAACTCGGGTTCAACAGGGGTGGTCGTATGGAACAAGGTTGCTTTTGCAGTTTGCAGTACATCGGAGATGCAGCGACAAACAGATAAGACGCCTGACGACCACCCCAATGCACCCGACTTTCAGGACATTGTGCTGCTAGGGAGTGACAAAAGGAGCAAAAAGACAGTTCCGCAACAGATAAATGTTGAACGAGCGAGTGAGGCTCCAAGCCAGTGAACGTACCGAACGCGCGTTGACTCCCGTGCTCACCGAGGGCATGACAAAAATATGGTGAATCGGGCGACAATTTTCCTGCTAAGCCACGAGCAGAAAGCGACGTTTATTGACGTCCACCTGTCCAATCAAATTTAACAAAAAAAAAAGGAAGAAATACCTGCGCGGGATGCCAAACCAACCTTAGGGTTCATTTCAAAACTTGCGCACCACTCGTTCACGGTTTCACGTGAAAAAGATTACTGGTGGGGGCTTCCAAAATGAACCCATGTGCTCATCTGTTTCTTCTTTTTTTAAGAGGCAGTTGCAGATACTGCGCCACAAACGGACAGCAGCACCAGAACACCGTTCGACTGTACCACACGGACCGGTAACCAGCAATGGAAAGGACGGGGGGAAATGAGTGGCTGTGCTTATTGCAAGAACAACGGTGAATCGCGTTCTTTCTACTTGCGTCACCGTTTGAGAAACGCGGAAGGTGCTGTCACGTGTCCAGTGCTTCGGAACTACAAGTGTCCAGTATGCAATAATCAAGGTGGCGATAACGCGCACAGCATCCGCTACTGCCCGTTGAATAAAGGGCAGGTGATGAGCAGTTCTTCCGTGTACACGACTGCCCGCCTGTCGAGTGGAGCACTGCGGGACCGCGTGCCCATGCAATCTTCTCGGACCGAGAGTAACATCCACCACAAATAATATGAATGCGCTTCACTGTATGTATGACCTGTATGTTAATCTATTTAAAAACGTCGGTGCATGCAGAAAATAAATCGTTCGTTGCTTTGAACAGACGGTGACCCGAGTGATACCGTAGACTAATGTACAGGGTGTCCACCAGAATGTGCAACAGGCCTATTAAATTCCGGAACGTGCCGACACCAAAAACAACTACTTGGTACATGATCGTCTCGATGGGTCCCACGTTCTGAGCAGTTTGAAATATTAATTGGCTAACTAGTGTAAAAATTACGTAAAAAACTTTTTTGTTCATTAAAATATTGGACTGCGGACTTCTAGGGATGTAGCAAGCTAGTTAGCGAGTTCGTTTGGTTTCGGCACGTTCCCGAATTTAACAGACCTGTTGCACATTCTGCTGGACACCCTGGACAGATGCCATTATGAACTAAAGGCGTACCAGTGCAGCTGGGTTCGAATTAAGTCGACGAGTACAATGCTTTGTGAGGTAAAGGTGAGTAAAGTCTAAACAAAATGCTCGCTAAGAGCACACTCCACCGTATCCAAGTTCGTGTTGCACCATCGTAGCCCAATAAAATTTGCATTATAAATAATAATAAAGAAAATAATAGTGAATTTTTTTGCTTTACTGCCTCAACATTTATTTAAAAATGCAGTCATCCTGTAAAATGGTTAAAGATAATAGATTAATTCCGATTCTTTCCCCACCAGGCTGCAGACAAATGAAGGTATTTCCCAGTCAGCGATAACTGGAAACGAACAAAAGGTTCTGTCGTACTGGATAAAGCAAACGAAAATAAAAGTTCTGTGGAGCTAGGTATCCCGTTCCGCAGGTTGTGACGCATAAACACTGCGTATATCTTTGACCCGTACAGCGTACTACCAAAAAAAAAGATAAAAAGGGGGAATATACCTTGTACTGGTGGTGGTGTCATCTGGGTGAGTCCCTTTTGATACCGGGGAAGCAAACTGGCTGGTAGAAGCAGTTGGTATATTCATCCACAGCAACTGTTCGATGAGGATATGGGCTGTCATTGTCGAACACACAGTTGCAGATCGTGACTGATCTGCTCCGGCACAGTTCCCTTTTCGACTATTGCTTCCGACATGTTTGTAATCTCGACACCGTAGTCAAACGACCCTCTACCAACATTTTGGCGGTCAACGGAAGCGAATGCGTGTAAAATTCAAGAAGGCAGCCTTGAGTTTTGTACATGTCCTCTCCTGTCGACACTACCAGAGTATTTGGTAGGGTGCTGTTCGACCACAAACTCTAAATATAGACTAAGAACCTGTCGGAACACCAGCATGTCGATAGCAGAACACGAAGACGGAGAAGCGTAGCACTTAAGCCAGAGTCATGCCACCTCACATGAGACCATCACAACAACACGTGTTCAAGGGCACGACAGGAATCGCGTGAAGCCAACTCTTCGAAGGAAACAACGACGCTGATGAAACGTCGCAAAACCTGAGGTGGTAACCGGACGCCATTATGTCACGAAAGTCACGTGCGCAGGGCTAGGGTCCAATCCCTGAGAACTTCCGTATTTGAAAGGTTTCGTCTAGGTCCCCTGCATGAAGAAAGTAGGCGTATACACGATTCATGATATGCGGGTCAAATGATTCCTCGTTCTTTTATCTCGCTCAGCGGGCTAAGCAGTAAACAAGACCCCAGTCTTGACCCAAATTGATCCCATCCCACCCCATGACAACGAGCCTGTGCGATCAATGACGGTAAAATCCAGCTTCAAAGTTTAACAGACAGCGCTTGTGTGTTACACAATTCTTTCTCACAGAATCAGAAGAGACTGTGAAGGCAGAGAAAGATGTGCTGACTAAGTTTAATGGTTGCTCGAAGGAGCAGAAGAAAACTGCAAAGCCGCTGACGCGTGCATGTGTTGGTCCGGCATGATGGGGAATACTGGCTCAATGAAGGTGGGCTTTATGCGGTTGTCGCGGTCGGCCAAGTAAAAGATGAAGCGATGACGACGGTCAGTGCTGACGTCAGGATATGGTGAATAAGGATATGTCAGTGCGACGCAAAACAGGATGAGGTCCAGTGTATGGCTACTTAATCGCGGACTGAATCGCGTCGTAGGGAGACGTGTGTAGCGGAGAAGAGTTGTTGCGGGATTAATGACGTCCAGGAGGCGAAGATGCACTTATGTTTGTGAAAGTGTTGCAGGGCGTTTATGCAGTTCGAAGATATGACGTCAGAGGGAGGTTGACTGAGAAGAGAGGACTCGAACCAGGAAGGAGGGGCCGGAGACCAGAATTTTGGTCGAACGGCATGCCCTTGTCTTGTACATAGTGTGAATATTAAACACGTTTGCTGTTTGAATTCCTTTGCCTGGCTCGTCCTTGGGAGCAGACCCGATCATCAGAACACATCCCGAAACCCGAGTGGGGAAACCAAGAAGACCTCAACGAAACTTTACTGCAAGAGAGCGCTTGAGGTCAGACTTGACAGTGGCTCTGATGCCTAGGAGCGTAGCTGGCAAGATGGATGTCCAATGGGCAATGTTTTATGTCCAATGAGCCATAATGGAAATCTTGAGTTGGCGGTGGAAACGTTCCACCAGGCCATTGAATGAAGGATGGTACGAAGTAGTGCGGATGCGCCGAATTTCAAGAAGCTGGAGAAGAGACTGGCTACGGACTGGAGTCCGCGGTCTGTCGTTATAATATATGGTACGCCGAACCAAGAATCCAAGTGGAGAAAAGAGTAGAAGCAACGCCTTCACCATATCAATGTAGACGTGGTCGAAACCGGCATCCGGGGCAGCGAAACGTCCGAGTGGAGCAGACGTGTCGAGTGACCGACCGCTGGCGTGGAGAGCAGCTCAAACGCGAGAACAAATGTCCGAGCGCATCTTCGGCCAGACAGAACAACAATGAAAGATGTGCACACCACAATTAATAGTGCAGAAACTAAATGTTATTTTGGGCCACCGTAGTCTTCTTGAGCTTTGTACCGCTCCTCAGTGAAGCAGCCCTTTGTGTCCGAGTACAACTGCAACATCATGAATACGGCAGTCAGTGGCAATTGCAGGTATGTGTTCTCACTCCAACTGCAAACTGTATCCTGTAATAGAACTAGAGGATAGGACTCCAAGACCTTTGGTTGAGAGCCACAGAGATGGTTAAAGAAATTACTGTAGAGAGGTGATGCAAGTTCCTTTATCCCATTTATTTTCAATTCTTAAAATGCACAAGTTACACTATAGAACAATGAATGACCCATGACATACACTTTGGAACATCCTCATGACTGCTTCAGAACACAGGCGCACACAGAAAGAGTCCTGCAGTTCGTAAAATACCCCCATATCAAAAGTGCATGATGGCCAGTCTTGGAGAGTTCTCCACCAGTGTAAGCACGAATATGGGGATGGATATCAATATGATAACTTGTTCCAGGGTGAGCATGTAAATGTGTCCAGTAATCATGCGATGGCCCTAGCCTAGTGCAACTGCACTTAAAACTTTGTGTCTATATCTTCTCCTCTATACATACAGCCTGTAATCACACAATACTCTGAATACTTCCTAACTGCTTTTCAGTGCAAGTAAATCGGGCATTCAGTTCCCACAAAGAAACGAAGTTTGTGAGCTCCTTCCGGCTCATGAAACACTTTGCTCAATGCAGAGTGGGTCAAAACAGAGTCTGGTCCTGAATCAAACTTTGTCAATATCTGACTGTGCGCCATACGGATCATGCCAGCAGTGCCTTTATCCACGGTACTTCATATGCCTGCTAATGCACCACTTCAAAACAGTATAACTGTTGTTATATGTTCTATTTAGTGGTATCTTAGGAGCCACAAGTAGCAGAGAAAACAACCCAATAAGTACAGAATGAAAATAACAGCAAGCATTACTAAGTAACATCATACAGGTACCACCACCACCACACCATGATGAAAACAACATGACGACCCTTATCCATTTGCAGTGGACAAGACAAAACAAACACCCTTTTCTGTGTGTATGTTCATCACTTTTGCTTTGCAATAAAACTAGAAACAGTTCAGAGAACAGATCTTAATTTTTAGGTGTCCGGTAGGTTAAAAATACACAAATTTAATGCAGGTGCAGATGCAAAACATGCATCTACAAATAATCTTTCCTCACTAGCAAAAAAGAAATTAAGCTTGCAACTGCTTCTGCTATTGATGAATTAGGTTTCACAACATAGCAGCAAAAATTAAATGATTCCTGTACTTAAGAGCAATACATGTGCCACAGATGAGGTCACTTTTGAAGCATCCCAGTTCTGCAGGCTTGCTTAACAAAGTGAATCAGATGCATATGAACAGGGGCTATACTGGATTCAAAGCACAGCAGGACAAACCAACCGCTTCTTCAGTTCATTGCTAAAGAGAGTAGTAATTGGTTTCTTGCAAGGAAGTCCCTCCATCCTCACTAACAGTAAAAAAGTAGAGGAAATAAATAAGTTTAAATGAAGTGAAACAGTTACCCACATACAGTAATACAGCCACGCTAGGCATCATTCAGCCTGCCCATGTAGCCAAACCACGTTTGACTTTGTGCTACAAAAATCTAATGTAAAGACCTACTGGGATGCTGATGTATATAAAGATCACAAAGTAGGGCTACTGAAACCAACTAAAAATATACAAGGAATGTCATGAAAAAAGTGCAAATGCCACAATGCCATAACTTTTGAGGTTCGAAGAACTTCACTCAATGGTTACTAACTGAGCTTGTTACCACAAGGTTTGAAAGCAACAAAGAATTGACCATCAAAACGAAACCAAATTCTAGAAAGTGAACAAGTCTACAATAATTCTCAAGCAGCCAGCCATAATTCTGAAGCTGTCAGATAAGCTCTCAGGCAGAATCACTAAGACTGTTGCCAAAAGTCTGTTTGAATACTATGTCTAAAAGTACAGTATGTCGAGAACTGTGCACTCATTTATGAGCAAAAAACAAAAAGAAAGAAAAGAGAAGAAAAAGGAAAATTATAACAAGCTTTGGTAATGAAATTTCCATGGAAACACAAAAAGGAAATGAAAGACAGGCTTGTATCACAACAGGGTAGAGCCACATCATCCTGCCATATGTTTCAGTAACCATGTGACAAATCAGAAAGCAAGGAACACACACAATTTGGTGCCTATGAATATTCTCAGTTAAGGTATACAGATGCCTGTTCAACAGCTATGACATTTGGCACTCAAGGCTTCATAGCAAACAGCACATGTGATCACTAGAAACTCCTGTCACAAAGTTGTTGAGCTGACCACAAGGTGCTCTTGAATACAGATGACTTTACGAGTTCTGCTGTGGTGGCTCAAGAGCTGGAACGTGTGAAAAGGATTGTGCATGCCACGCGCACGAAAAAAAAAAAGGAAATGGCCCACATCAGTTGATTTTCACATTACTTGTTTACATTACCTTACTTATTTCTTATTTACCATTATCACCTGCCTTTGTATATTCCTATCACGAAGTTGCTCGAGTATGTACCTGATTACCTCACTGTGTTCTATGCTACACAAACACAAAAAAAAAGTGTCCCAGCTGCTACCTACTAATACAGCCTCCTCTTGCAGAAACAGAACAAGATTTAGATGATTTAATAAATCAACAAGGTTGCCACTCCTAAAATGTCTACTGTGACCAAGTTGCCAATGCCATGGCTACTTCTAGACTTTTAACCCATAATTGGTGAGCTAGTAATTGTAGTTGTGAGTTTCATGAGCCTCTACATGCAAACTACCATCACACCCCGTCAGAACATCCCTGCCCCCTGGGGTTCCGCTAGGACCACCATTGTATTGAGGACGCAATGGAACTTGCCTTAGTGGGACTCTTGTACCAGACCATAAAAGGACCATCTGATTTCATGAACCACATCCAAAGATAAACATTTCTGTAAAGACCCGAGGTGCACGCAATACATCAGGAATCCTACTGTCAAAGATCCATTTAAACTCCTGTGATGGGCCCAGTACTGAATTCTAATACCTCTGTCACACAGGCACCTTCAATCCCGTTGAAGTAAACAACAGTTCGGGTCTACAACTGAATGAAGCAATGTTCCTGCATACCGTTGCAATGGTTGTTTAACGAACATTTCGGTTACAAATATTCCAACATGCTCATGTTTCAAAGTTACAGAATAAGAGTCATAGGAATATGCCTGTACTCATATTTTTGATCCGTAACTTTCCATAACAAAAGACATTTTTTCAGCATATTTCTGCATTTTTTATGAATTACCAGCTCGAAGGAACAGATGACACATTCCGAGAGGGGCAGCCATTTTGGTAGTTGAGAGGTGCAACAGAGATCGCATCTCACACTCCTCTTTCGAGGATGACTTCCAATAACAGTTGACAGTGTTGTGTGACACCAACCAACTCTAGTTGGGTCTAGCTGCCACGGAGCCCACAATAAAAACACACATTACAATTTATACCAGACTATTCATGTTTCATGAAGCCAGTCATGACAACAATTTACTTGTCACGCCTGCAAAATTGTTTGAATAACTTCTCAACCCAACCAAGAGGTGCAGCCTAATGGTAACTTTACACCTATTTGCATGCATGCGGCTGTACTGTCAATGACAAACCCACACAATGCACAGCTATTCCATCAATCTTTTCAAGTGTTACCTTGTAGACAAAATGCCTGTTTAAGGAGCATAAAACAATACATAGGTGGTTTATCCAGTAGTACAATTCTTCTAAAAATGGTGCAGTAATGTGTAGAGCATATTTGACCTCTTTTAAGGGCCACTCCCTATCCTGATGTAAAAGTAGAAAATAATAACACCGGTTCAACCCTTATCCAGAAAGAACAAAAGTGTTGCGTTCCATTGGTGCGATGTGACAAGAAAAAAATAAGCAGTGTCCGAAAACGCACGTAAAAGAAATAGAAGCACGAAAAAGAACAAAGCTTTTTTTTTTTTTTTTTCACAACCATTAGGCATGTACACAGCAATCACGTCCGACACTCTCACTGTCTGATGAATGCTATAGATGAGAGCGATGAACAAAGAAACATCCCTTGACCTGAGTCACTCATAGGAGAGAAAGGAGAGAAGGGTCAGATTTCAGAAGTTGCGCAAAACATGCTAATACTGGCTAATGGTAGAATTAAATTTGATCTAGTGAGAAGGTTTGCCAAGCTATAGGAAAAGAAGACCAAGAAGGAGACCTCCATTTACAGTTTTGACAGGCTCTTCCAACTAATGTGTCACAAAAAAGATAATATGCAGGGACACAGTTTTTTTTTTTTTTTATCCAGCCTGCTATTGAAATGATGTTCTTAACAAGGGAAAGAGCAGGCTCATGTTGAAATCAATTAATTCAAAAAATGACCACTGAGGTGTTACTTCACAAATAGGAGATACAAGACTGCAAAACAGAACATTTACATGCAATCACCAACAAATAAAGGCCGTGGCACATATTGCACACATCAGCAACTTACCACTTTGGCTGTTGCAATACTGAAGCCATATATGTAAATCGCTTCCATCCAGACACAGCAGCCTGCTGAAGCAAGTTAAAACCAAGAGTGCGGCCATAGCAAGAGAAGGATCAAGTAAAGTTGTCTGAAAATGCTTTCAGTGGCATAGTTGGCACAAGGGCACAAACAGCAACCGTAGGTGCAAGTCTGAAGTTGCCTTGGACATCAGCTGTGGGTAGAATCATCGCTTATTGATATAAGACTTCAGCATCAGTGCACAACACAGTCTCCCAGACCAACCACTGTGTGACACTCAACTGAATGATGTGTAGTGCATGCACACTGTGTTGCTGAATAGTCATTATTCAGACCATCTTGTGCCAAATTTTTTCATGGAGTGAGAAGTGCAGCATTCCCACCAGAGCCCACAAGTATATTATTTGTGTGCACGCAACCCTTCATTGATGTTTTTTTCTTGCCAGGCGCTGTAACAGTTAGATGGCCTGAACCACAGACAGTTTTGTGCTTTTCCTATGAGGGAAGGAAGGGAAATCCTTGCAACAGGAAATGTCTGTGCAACGCAAAACAGGCTGACATTTGATGTTAACGAATATTTACTCTAGCGGCGGAACTACTGGCTGATGGTGGGTGAGGTTTTCTTATCTTCTGGGGGTGGTGGAGGACCTGGAGGTGGTGCCGAGGGGTTCCGCTCAGGTGGCGGCCCCCCACTGGCAGGTGTGGGACCTTGCCAGCCAGCTCCTGCAGGTGGCCCTCCTGGGGCCATGGGGTTGCTCGAAAAGTCATCACCATCTTCTAGCCCATTGGCAGCTGCTGCTGCTGAGGCATCATACTGGGTGTTTTCCAGGCGTGTTATTAGCCGCTCATCCTCATCCCCGAATTCTCCTCCCATAAGGGATGGTTCTCCTACCACCATCACATCCTGAAGTGAGATCCAAAAGGATTTGGAATACATATACTGTGGGCATTTTATGCTACTTGATCTGGTCTATTGCATTTCCTATCACAATAGCAAGACCAAAATGGCCTTTGGGTAACCTTTCCAAATCCATAAAATGTTTTTAAGCACCTGTTTTGCATGTATGTTGGAATTGCTCACACTACCATCTAATCACACCATGATATCACTTATCTGTGAAGAACATTTGCAAAGGCAAGTGAAGCCTGCGCACAGGCGGTAGTAGTCACCGTTGATTGCAGCAACAACACTATCTACTGAGGAGAACTCTGCTACAAGCTTGACTACTGAAGCGAAACTAACTAGTACAGACTTCTTTTTTTTTTTTTTATGTCAGTCTTTTGTTTGTTAGGGTCAGCGTTCAGCATGCATGGCCAGCAATCACACTAGTATGCTCCAGGGATATCATCACCACTCCTGTTCCCAAAATGAACTTCACACCCCTTAAATTATTTTGGGGAGTGTCGCTCAGTATGCACATGCCTAATGGACTGTTCATTACACAAGCACAGCACTACCATGAAGTCACTGCTGCTACCCCTGACTTTAAGCATCAGGCTGCCTGGTACCACGTACAGAAATAGTGATGCACAGAGGAAAATAACCTCTGTACTGGAAACTGTGCCATGGTGAAAATGCCTTCACAGTTGAGTGAACAAATATGCTGTGCTATGTACACAAATCTTTTCCACTAGGAAGAATTTATGGAAAAGGACTTCTAGGGGACAGAATTCAGGATGCCTTTAAGTAGACACCTGAAGCAATATGCTGAAGTCTCTGACATAATGACGACTCTGTAGACTAGGCTTAAATACCAAGTGCAACAGAAGTTTTCTTAATATAAATAGTTTGCACACATACATACAAGACTTTTGATTCATGTGTTCTCATCAATCTGAATTATTTTTTTCTAGTGTGAAGTAAATCCAGCGTCCTAGGTGCAGGTTATGTACTGTACCACTAAATGTGTGAAATTACAGAAACTGCTTCATAATATCCTACACAGTAGCTTGACATGCAAAGAGTTCCACCTATGCAACTTTTTCCAACTAATAATAGCTGCAGGGAAGCATGTTTGCCTTTGCTCTGTTGTAGCACCCCATATGAACAATAAAATCATATTTGCACAAAGCCGTCTCCCAAAACAGAACCCATCTCCAAAGTTGAACGCGACATGTACCATATATAACGCATTAGTAAACCCTAATATGCCACCAAAATATGAACAATGTCAAGTTCCTAAGGGCCAACTCTGGTTCCAAGAATGTCACGTGAGGCTGAAGTACAATTAGTTACGACTAAAATACTCAGAATGTCAAATTTTGGTCAGAAAAGCAGCCTTCTGCTAGCTACTACAACTGTATATGATTAATGTGTTACTTAAAAATCTATGAAAGTCATGAATGTTCAGAGTTAGGATCTACTGTTCAATGCATTCTTGTCTCGCTACAACAAGGAATTGAGATATCTTGGACTTGCTGGCCCAAGATGTTGGATTAAACATTCTGTACTTCTTTTTTCTGTTGGCTTGTGAGGAAATGGTTTACCAAATGCATTAGGATGTGACATGATTTTGAAAGATCCATTTTATGAACTGTACTGCTAGCTACAGTATACTCACCTGGGAAGCCAATGAAAAATTGGGGGGACCTGGAGACATGTTTTTCTTTTTACCCCCAGAACCTGTGTTTCCAGTATTACCAGCATTGTTAGCAGCAGAGGATTTCCTCTTTCTTCGTTTACTTGGAGGTCTCTGCGTTTCTGTAAAGCCCCGAACCACATCTCACTGCACTACATAGTATTACAGAGCATACACTGGAAAGCTCTGCATATTTCGTTTTTTCTAAGCATTTTTGTGAGAGCTTAGGCCAACAAATGTGTTACAAACAAGAGCAATTCATCAAGAGTGAAATATGCATGCTTAATGGGCAAATAAGCCTCCAGTGGTATAACACTAATGCAAAGATCAAAAGCTTAACCTGTACATGTTAACTGCGTAAGAAAGTGAAGCAAAGGAAATAAAGTAATGCCCTGAATGAAAAAATAAATCTGAATGAATTGAAACAAAAATGGATATGTGTGTGAAACCTGCCAGCTAAATAGTTTGTGATTTCAGAGAATAGGTAAAAGCAACATATTTACATAATCAATTTAAATTAGCTGCAAAGAGTTCCCAAGATGTAAGAATGATAAAATGAATCAAGAGAACAATAGAAAGTTAAACTAAAATTTGGATCACATATTATTGACTAAAATTTTATGCAAGCACCTTAACATTGTCTCGTTTCTTGAGGATAAAATTGTGAGAACCAAACACCATTGTCTACTTAACGGTTCTAATAAGTCACACAATAAAGCAGGGCTGCAAGTTCTCCGGCAGATTTATTCTGTCGTCCTAATTTTGCAAAAAATTTAAAAGATCACATCACAACATGCACTAGTGCTGTTTATGTTTTGAGTGTTTCAGCTTTGTTAATGGAGTTATCGACGCGACAACTGCAGAAGTGGTAGAATAAGTCATTGACAATCCGCAGCAAATAGTTATACTACCTTTCTTTTAGCCTCACAATTAATCCACAAGAATTATGGTGAACAGTATCTTCTGATGTTTAGTTTACCTTCTAACAACTGTGTTAATTCATTCTGTCTTCGTTGACTTACAAGCCGGGAACGTGAACAACCCTGAGTATGTATGTATGTATTGTCTATGCATATAACTTTTCCATTTCTCGAGAACAGACTTTTAAAATACAACAAACAATTCACATAATATTAATGAAAACCAATGCAGCAGACACAACAGATGTAAATGAAGGAAGAACAAACAATAAAACTAATGAAATTCAATATTCATACAAAAATGCATGCATCTAAAATTACTGTACAATCATGCAAACCTATGTTAGTTTCATGCAAATAAAATTATGTTCATGTAAAACCAAAAGAAGGGCAAGCTAAAATTGGCCATCACCCGAGAGGAAGGATTCACAAAGAGGTAGCTATCGTGTGAATTTAAGCAAGTCACATAAGCACATATAATCTTGGCTTGAGACATACAGAGAATGGGTGAAAACAATTGCTGCATCTTTGCTCATCCCCCATCTGACGTCTCGATGCAGAGGCTCTGAACAAGTGACAACCACAGCCAGCTGCTGGACAGAACTGCTGTGATGGTCATAATGCGCAATGCCAGGATTAGTTTGTTAATTGTCATTCCCAAAAATAAAAAATCAAGCCCACACCTGCAGTGAAACCTTAGGATAAACAACATACCTATATCTTGGGCTGATTTTAGGTCATTAGGTGCCCCACGGTGTGCAACACCTGGCAGGATCAACCAATCATCGCATTAAGGAACTCTTATTTATTCACTCACATCTTGACCGACACGAAGCATAAACTAAGGCAGAATATATAAATTCACTGCTTGCTTTTCCTTAGAATAGCCCCAAAACTGTGAAGACGGCAATCATAGATTATAACCGAAAGGCTACCTCACAGCTTAACATGCTAATAGTGGTAGCAGCAGCAGCAGCATATCAACAGTTATTACAGCAATCTTTCCATTTTAGAATCCTTCCTTGTTGAAGGCTACAAAAACAGACAACACATTCCGAAGTGCACAAACCAAGAATAAAAACAGAAGAAAACAGAAAACAAAGGTGAAAGCTCTAGAAAAGTAGATATGGCACAAATAACTAGACTCCAAGCTTCTTACAACGGCACTGAAATATAAAAAAAGTTTACCTGGAGGTGCCACCATACGCTGCCACTTCTGGAACAATGTGGTCTTTAGGCAGTCACGAGGACTTAATGCATATGCTTTGTGCCGCGACATTAGCTCTTGCATTGGCTCGAGGATGACACACAGCTACAAGACACAGTTTAAACATTCAGAAATGTTTCTCACCTCTACTTCAAGATAGCTGCATACTGCTCAGCGTGCTGCTTCTAGTATTATTAAAATGGGAACACAAAGCCCACTGCAGAGTTTAACAAAGATGCACTTCTACAGAATGCTAAAGGAAAAAAATAGACATTGTTTCGCCCCTTTGAACAGCAATCTCCAACACACTTCCTGTTGTCAAGTCTGTAATGCAGATGTACTAAAAAAAACTGTGACTACCGGAGTACCACCATTTTGACAAACCATACCACAATGCCTATTTGTGCCCACACAGCTCTATACACGTTGCTTTAAACATTTTTTGAAGTGAAGCACATACAGCTATGTTTCTAAATTAAATTACATTCAGCACCTGTGCCACACCACCATGACTGCTATTAAGTGGAGGGTGCAAGTACAGGGCATGAACCCCTTGGATGTATATCAAGTCACAGATGGACTATAGTGGCAGCTTATAAAAGAGGAACTAGGTTTACCATACCCTGAGGTAGTTTAATGTTGAATTTGTAAGCCCTTGTCGAGTGATGTTCTTTGACAGCTGTTCGAGCATACCGGGGTCTTGCTGCTGTGCCTGAATAATGAAGCAGAATTAGTTCGTAGATCTTGTTCGATGTTGAACTTCATAGTCATTTTCTATGTCTAATATAATTTTCCTTTTACCTGAATAGCAATGAGACTTCGAGGCACAAGCTCTCTATGTGTACGTGTTGCAAAGTGCCACGACTTGATCCTCATGAGGTCATCAAAAGTGAACTCTAGTATGAGGCGTCCTTCAGTGCACACCTGTTAGGGCCACATGAAAGTTTTTAACATAGCATGCGGCATATAACGTGGTATGAAACAAAAAGAACGTGAATTTGCTTCCTAAGGTACAGAAATTTATTTACTGAACTTATCACCTCCATGACTGTTTGCATCTGGGTCAAGTACAAGCAAACACAATACTTATTCCTTTAGACAGGTATCTGAACATATAAATGGAACTACCACTCTCTTAACCTCTCAACTGAGTGGTAGGCCACGGACATGGAAAAAAGTGGACAAAACAATGTCTTGTGTTTAGCCCTGGCCAGAAGATAAAAATAACAGTCACAAGCTAAATGCTTTATGCTCTAATTACACACTTACAATGACAGCATTATCTTTGGCAAGTTGTTCCTTCAGTGGATCTGCAGGGTATTGTCCCCCTAGACCCTAAAGAAATAGGCCAGTATTACAATCATGAAGAAACACCCTATTGGTTCATGTTTAAAGTGACGAAACCAGTGCAGTGCCGATGGTCATATTGTTTCAACTTTCTCTAAAAAAAAGAAAGCACTATTTTTACCTTTGCTTCAGTACTAAGAAGACATTCCTTGAAATAAAATGCCATTACCATCACATCCCACAAATACAGCTGATGCCAACTTTTGTGATAGCAAAGTCTACCCAAAGACTTGTACAAACTTTTGCCCTCCTCCTCAACATTCTCCTCACATTCCAAACTAAAAACTTCCAATCAATACACAGCGCGGAGAGCCAACGAATCCAAGCACGTGGAGCTGTTGCCATGGCAACGGGATCAATATAGCCAGCTCACCATGGCAACTAAATCAATTAGAAGGTTGAGTCCTTCTGCAGCACCTCTGTCTGCCACAACTTGAGCAACAGGTCACAGGCACTATACCTTGTGGCCCTGCTGCTCCCCAGCCTTGATTCCGATCTACAATAACTTGTGTTCATTTAAGTTTTCCAAGGTGCGCATGTATTATGTAGTGTGGGTAATACCGACCTACTATAATAAACAAATTATTCTTAAACATTTAAGTCAAATTCTGCTTAGGGCACTGGGAACTCTAGATTCGGCGGAAGAAAAGACTAATCAATAGTGTGGGCCTAACTATTGTATTTATTAGTTTTTTTACTTCCTACTTTGAGTGCCCACCAATGGCACACAGCCTAGGGGCGGTGCGCTTACATAAAAGTTGAACACATTATTAAATTAAATAAAGTTCGGTCAAAGATCATTTAAAAAAAAGAAAAGCGCAACTATGACTGCAACCACTGCAAAGTACCATGAAAAAATGAAGTCATGAGAGACACTCCATTCTCACTGGAGTCGGCATAATATTTTAAAAATGAAACTAACAGTGCCCTCGTTAATAAAAAAAAAAGTTATTTTTGTTTTGTTTTTTGTGGAGCCATGTAGAACTGCTGTCTTAACTATTTCTAAGGATACATTTGATGTTGGCACATTTTTAAGTAGTATGATATAATTTTCATCTTACTTTTTTTTTTTTTTTTCAAATCCATACATGACGGCTACAGAAAATATTTATAACTTAGAAGCAGAAACATTTGCTGCTGCAACAGAATATTTCGGGTACTCACCTTGTTGTATGGAGGCTTTCCATGATGGGTCACCATTGTACACTGATCACAGTCCAGGGTAATTGTAGTATTGTGGAAAGATTCCTTTGGGTGCTTCATATTGAAGTAGAGGTCAGTGACCCCACCTTCAAATATACTCCGGAAATATCTTGGAATCAACGTTCTTCCAATAGCTGTACAAAGAAACAGTCATTAGTAGGTCAGTTGAGGTTACACTATCTTATGGCAAGTTAACAGAGTACCTGCAATGGATGTCATCAGTCTACTTATATCTGCTTGTTGCCCTAAAATCCAGATTTCAACTGGACTGCTTAATAACAGTAACTATCAAAAAAGTTTCCAATCAAGAGCACTCTACGAATTCCAAATAGCCTGCCCAACAGTTTCACCTGTTGCACCACTGGAAGCTTGGGAAAGTAATTCCCCAAAATGAATTTTATGCAGAGAAATAAAACATGCTGCACTAAATTCCTAAACCAGAGTGTAATGCAGTGGTGCGTGTGCAATGTGCAAGAAGCACAGCTGTAGGTATTATTAGTACACATACTGTGTGAATACTGTTACTTCCTTGCTTATTTCTAAAAGTGCATATAAAAAAAGGAAGTCTGACATCTCCACGACACTGAAGACACAAGGTATGCATATGAAAGAGGTTTCTCTCTCTGTTCAGGATGCCGCAAAGCGGATGTACAATAATGACCATATTTTCTCCCTCTTCGCATGTAACTGCACTACTTGGATGTGGTCAACTTATCTGTCGAATACACAGACAACCACATGTACTAACATATAGAGACTAGGATCATAGCCACATTAAAACTTACTAAAAATGTTTCACTGGTGTAATTTGTACAAGCATTTCTCCTACTTACAGTACTTACATATAGAAATTTAGAATGCATAGTGCTAAATTTCTAAAGCTAGAAAATCCTTCAAATCGGTGGTGCAAAAATAAATGAAACAACCTCAGACAAGAAAGTATGAAAGTGATCAAGTATGAGCTATATGACTGTAGTGCAATACTTCATACAGCCTTTGGCATTTACAGCTTTTAAAGGGACAGTCTCGTACAAAACGACATGTTTAAGACCTATGCCATTCGAAGCGCCATAGTCGAAAATGGCACACTGCGAATTCTTTTCGACA
>JARGYV010119824.1:0-11552 GCA_029532675.1 Ornithodoros moubata | reverse complement strand
TTTTTTTTTTCAGGGTTTGAAATATTCCCCCACCCCCCTGACCCACCGATACGAGTGTTCAGGAGAACGGTTTTTCAGGAATAGGGGGATACGGGCACGCAGGGCGGCATTTTCGGCAGGCAGTATCATTTTCCAGCGAAAATTCGGAGTTTCCCGTAATATGCCGGATTTCTAAAAAATAAAAATATTCTGCGGTTGTTATTTGGCATTTTTCGGCAACTACTGAAACCCGGGAACCCTCAATATAACCGAGGCTATGCAGGTCATACGACTCAACTATAATTTGCGGTACACTGCAATACACTATACTATTCATGTTTGCTTTGCTTCTCCACGCTTCGAAACAGCATTAGCAGTGAAAATATGTCGAGGTATAACTAGTTCCTGCCTGTTTTCGTAGCAGAGGAATCCTCGTCTGCGACTGAAGCCTCGTGTTACATGATGTCACAGTGGAGACGGACACACAAGCATATGCTATTACTGGAAAGTCAGGTGTCAGTCCGAAAAGAGCATGTCTCGTTTTAAAGAGCATGTCTCGTTTTGAAGACCATGATTACGGGTCACTGACAATGTTCGAAAAGTATTTCTTCGCTGAGGCGCGTCTCACGTCCAGCATAAGTGGCAGCGTTACGTTCAAGACCGAAATGGGAAGAAACTGTGTCGGAATATCTCTCCAAAACAGTCCCAGAAGAAGCTGCGCCAAGGGCAGCGTAAAAGAAAACCCAAGTCCGTGACTTTCTTCTATCGTTGTTCTAAGGATAATAAAACCTTCTTTGTTTATTTAGTCCCCATTTTTGTGTTCCTGCCTCCGAACACCAAGTTCCATCGTTTTCCCTAAGATTACTTACACATGCCGAAAAGCTACGCCAAAATAGAAGTTCTATCGCTTTCGACAAACATGGAAGCAGCGACATGAGCAAGTTTCTGGCGTACAGTTAATGGTCGCCTTGTTCTGTAAGACTAATCCTTAGCAATCGAGAGAGTGGAAATTATGTAAAGAGTCGAAAGCGAATTTTCCGCTTCCTGTTCTTCTGTTCCACGCGAACGCTCCTCTTATTGGATTTATACTCACCGCACTCCTGAGCATTCTGCTCTCGATCTTCGTCGGGCCGCTTCTTGTAGTAGTCATGAAAGAATTTTTTCATTTGTTCGTCTCCTGTTAAAACAGAAAAGAAACGTCATATACAAACAGGCACCGCTACGCACCCGCTGTTGAGTATTTTCACACAACAAAGTGTAGAGGAATCAAAACTTAATTTCTAGCGATAATTGAATTAGATTGCGCGTATCATGCCACAAAATTATGAGGCTAATGTTTGTGAAAATGTGTCTACAGCTACTTTAAAACGTCAGTAATTGTAGTGCAGGACATTTAAGCTACTATAAATTGAACTTGGACTTGCACCAAAAGTGCTGCTTTTCAAGTGTGCTGATCAAAATGGAGTGTCATTCACAAAAGGGCCTTACCACAGTTTCGCTCATCTGAACCGTCGACGCAGTCGTTTCTTTTGTCGCAGATAAATCGCTGCCGCACGCATTGACCTCCGGTTTCACAGGGAAAGTGACCGTTGGGGCAAGAAGCGTCGGCCACCACCAAGATGCCTGTGCGTGAAGTGCTATGAAATTACAAACTCGCTGTATATTTACGTGTCCCAGATGACATGCCCGAAAAAGACGCTGTGTCACCCTATCTTCTTCTACCTGATGACGTACGGCCTATTTGGTGATAAGAGCAAATTCGGAGTTGACTAGTGCGAGGGCCACTGCGTCCTCCCGTTACTCCTCAGATGACGCTCAACTGTTCTTCTGCAACATCTACACCTCCGTAGACTCTGCGTGCTTGTACGACCCGTTGCATCCCGCACCCGTTGCACCCGAGCCATCGTTATGCAGTGATGCAGACGGTTGCAAGCATCAACCTTCGAAGTGTCTGGCATGTGTGCGACAACGACAATGCGCAGTAGAAAAATGTCCTTTTGTTGAAGAATGCCCTTTGCATCGATTACTGCTTATGACACCTAATTCAATTTCAAGCCTGCTAAGCACAGTTTCCAGCGTTATCTACGTTTTCTGGCAATGCCATAGCCTCATAGCGCTGCTCATTCGCCGACAGAACGGCTCCAGTGTTGGCTGACTACTACTTTTTTGGCTCATCAGTTGAACGTGACTATATGTATAAAGCAGTCCGCTGTAAATAAATCGATACTGACTGCTCCATGCAGGCCCCTACAATATCTATTTCTCATTACAATTTTTGCCAACATCTATTGGCATCCACACAACCGGAGCACCATAATTACAAAAAAAAAAAAAAAACAAACAAACAAAAAAAAACACTGTCACGTCGAACAGAGCTCTCCAACCAAAGCAATTATTCCTGGCGATGCCACTAATCTCTTCCATGCACCTGACTACAAGCCACAGATGTCAAGTCATAGATGTCAGGCTGCCTTGCTTTCAATAAGCAACTTCTTTTTAAACTTAGGTGACTATGCTCTAGAAACAACAACAACAACAACATAAATACGATGATTATGATTATGCTCTAGAAGCGCACCTGCCAGCCCTATATTTGCAAATCGTATCGCCTATTCCCTCGCAGCGATGGCGAAGAAGGTACGTACTGGATACTGAAAATAGCGTTATTATTTTTTTTATTTATTTACTTTATATTTCACTTATTAACTGGAAAGTGGTAGCGTATCCTTATTCTGCTGTTCTGGGCCACATTACGGACACATAAGAGGGAAACTGCTTTTTTTTTTTTTCGCCGATATCGTTGCTTTGTTGTGACTTGGGAAACAGCGCACACATATCTTACATTACAGCAGTATAGCCAGAAGCAAAGCTTACGGGTTTCGATGAGGATTAGTCCTAGATGTAGCAGGAACATTTTCCTCCTTGTGTCGTCGCAGTAACTGTGTTACAGGCTGTTGGTTCCGCAGATCGTGTTAGGAGCCGCTGAAAGGAAGATACGTGCAATTCCTATATGTGCGAATCGCATTTCAAACGGATGAACGCACACCGCAAGGAAATCTGCTGGAAGTCAGAGGTTACAATGTAGATGCTACACTACATCTCTATGCACTGGTCTTCCCTCAGTGCACGAACTCACTAACTTGACACGAAATTATGATACGCCAGATTGGGTGTCAATCTTCTGTAAATCAACCTGATATTTTTTTCAAGACAACCTTTTTACACCCTCTCTCTCTTTCAATATATCAATGCAAAATTTGGTTGATGGCGAAATTTCGCTTACCAACATCGGTTCCATGATCTTGCTCCCAATGAGCCTCCCGCGCCGCAGCGATATGCGTTTTATAATTCACAGCGAATTCACAGCCGAAGTCGCGTTTCTAACGTGCAGACAGTGCGTACAAGAGACACCTGTTTCACTCCTTCCCTTACAGCGCATTTGCTACTGAACAACTTGAATAAGGAATGAACGCCCTATTCGCTGACAAACTCTCAAGTCCACACGTGAAGCGGGCTTCCATCCACTATGCCACTCTATCTCACGTCCTGCCGCAGTCACAAGAAACTGAGCCACAGAGCGGACTGCGACGACACCGCTAGCAGATGCACAATCTGGCAGGCGGATTCCCGGGCTCACCATGGACGCCACAGCTTACATGCAATTTATGCGCGCCATAAGTCAGCAAACTCATTTATGACGAACCTCATCAACCTCATTCACCATCACATCATGAAGAATGATGTGGTGTTCAACGAAGGGCAATGATATGGTGTGCTGTGAAGTCGAAGTTGAATGATGTGATGGACTGTGATGTAGTGGGTTTTGATGGTCTATGAGGGGATGTGATGAGATGGGTTATGATGAGCTATGAGAAGATGTGACGTGACGGGTTATTAGGGTATACGAGGGGATGCCCTATAAATATATAATGGAGGATGGGGGGATATATGAGGGGATGCCCCTAAATATATAGGCTATAATGGATGTGAACGGTTATGAACTAACATGGTGTTGACCTAGCTACGAGTGGACTCTGCATCTATATCGTACATTAAGATGGGCTATGAATTCATGTGCACAGTTGATGAATGCGTTAACGTTTTATCTGAGTTTGCACGTAATTGAAAAAATCCTATTACATTTGTTGTTCCAACGTGATCAGAAGGGTGCTGACAACAGCAGGATCTTAATCTGCGTATACTTATTCATTTTCACAGCTCAAACTACGAATTATGAGCCATTGTTTGATCAGCGTATGAGAAGTGTAGATGCATGTAAGGGCACTGAAATCGCCCTTAGGGAGGCTGGGTATATAAACGTCCTATTGTTCGCCATATTACGCAATGTTGTACAGTTAGTTGCATTGGTACAGCTTTGAGTTGGAGTAGCGTGGCTTAGGGCAAGGCACAACAAGTTGGCAGCAAGAAGCAGCTGAAGGGAGCGCTCGCGTGCGACCTTGGTTGCAGCTTTATGATGCGCGTGATCATCCGGGAGGCATATTTCGGCAAATTGTGCTCACACCCGGGTATTGGGGACCTAGCGTTTGCGATGTTTGTCGTTCGAAAGGGAAACCTCTGAGCCGTCGTAATGGACGCCTTTGGTTGCCTAGGGGCATATGAAAATCCGAGTGATTTCCAACAGTCTGTTGTTGTCATAACAGAGGCTTGTTGCGTTGAGCGTTTACGTGCACCAGCGCTCTCGCGTTCGCATTGATTTACATATCTTACTTGCATGCTTTGCATAGAAACGGGCTAGTGATAAACATTTTTTCTCTGAACTCTCGTTGTGCGAAAAATAATGAGCCAGGATTCATTTTTTTTTAGTTATTGCCATAGCGTTCTAGAGCTGACGCGTGAGGTTGCAAGTACTGTATAAGTAATAATTTTCGCGAGAAAATAATTTTCGCGAAATTCGCGTGCTTTCTTTTTTTTCGCGAATTTAAAGTCCCACGAAATATTCCAAGAAATAACAGAAACGAATAATACGAGGAAGGATAAAAGAAAGGAGTAAGGCCGAAGACGCTGAGACATCTTATGTACGCGATTTATTACACGCTTATACTGCAGTTTCAGTTCTACCCCGCGAATGAAATTGGTTAAGTACTTGTCCAGAGTTGTCCTTTTGTTAGTTTAAAGTGAAAAGCCCCAAAGACGCCTCGTGCGGGGTCGACGCACGGCGCCATCGCGAATTCAAGGTTCCGCGAATAATTGCCTGATGCTGGTTCCTCGCAATTTCGCAAATAATTAAGCCCGCGAATTTAACCATTTATACAGTGAAGGATTGTCATGAAGCGCGTGGTTAAAGCATTTGGGATGTCAAACGTTTCTTCATTTCATTTCAAAAGATAAGATTTAGTGTATACTACCCTGTTCAGCTTAGCAATAGGTCTGTATGCGGTGGCTGGGTAAATATGTATATCGTATGAGCTAGTATACCACACTGACGAAGTGGTAGTGGTACATATCATTTCATACATTTCTTCTTTGTTTCCGCGATTCTCTCTAAACGGAAGACTCTCAAGGAAAAGCAGTCAGTGTTTTTGAATAAGACTGCCTGCACTTAAACTTCCAATAAAAAGCCTTTTGGAAACATTACACCATTAATGAGTTGCCAGCGGCAGAAAATAATCCAAGTGGCTTCCCATAACTCTGGTGTCAAAGCGCAAGGAAAACCGGCACGGACAGCTGCCCTTCCCGTCCTTCCACCGACCCCTTGTGCTGTACGCTACGACGCGCGCGAGCGACCAAAAAGGTATGGAACCAACTCGGAGTGGTGGAGGAAGTAGCAGGTTTACGTCGATCCCGTCCACCCGTCCCGCGTTTTACTGGCGATGAGGTTGAATGATGTTATGAGCTTTCAGGATGAAGTGATGTAAAGAGAATGGCGTTAAAGCGAGGTTGAGGTGATATGATGGGCAATGATGCTGAATGATGTTATGGGCTTTCAGCATGAAGTGATGTGAAGAGAATGAGGTTGAAACGAGGTCGAGGTGATGTGTTGGTCTGTGAGTGGGTATTATGACGATGCGATGTTGAATGAATTCCACGGAAAATGCCGACCTATATGCGCTGCGCGATCGATGAGCTCCAGTTCAAACACACCATGCAGCTCGTATTTTATTACACTCTTGGCTCTTTATTTATTTTTTCTCGTTTTGCTAAAATACATAGCCGCGCGCGAAGCTCGTGTAAAGATCGCTGGTGAGGGAGCCATAGGAGGTCAGTGCATGAAAGGAGGCAAATAGTAAAGAAATTAGTGACAAGGTGACTCTCCACTCACGAGGCAGAAATAAGTAACCCGAGAGGATGTCAACAAGCTGAGACAAAGAACCCGCGTTGACCTCCACGTGCAGAGCTTTCGTTCGTTATTTGCCTCCACATGAAACAAGGCCTTCATGCAAAGGGAAAAGGAGAAAACTGGGGAGACGCGCGCGCACAATTGGCCCACTTGCATAGCGACTGCAGAAATCACATGATATGAGACTATGTTACTGCTATATCACTGTGATAGACGTTGATTCAGGCCAATAATATTCGCACTGCCAGGACACGTGTGCGAAAGAGACATACGCTAAACGGTGCCGATGATAATTATACCTCATGATGTGAAGCCTGAGATAAGAAACTGGGACAAAGTGAAAGATTATAAGGTCGGGCCCCATGAGCCCTAGATGCCCATAAACGTCCACCAGCTCCAGGATTCCGTTAGGCCCGAAAATAATCCATCGGTGCTTATAAGCATTCGGTGAAAATGAGCCGGGTGGGGTGGAAGGGGCTTCCCAGCGCCAAAAGCCCACAAGCCCCAAATGCATATAAGCACCAAACGCTCATTATCCCCGAAAAAAAATTCCTTTCGTTCTTCAGGCCATAAACCTAACCTCTGTCACGAACGGGCATCATTGAACCAGGGATTGAAACCGGAACTAACCCAAAAAGAACCATAACCGGACCAAAGCGGCTGATTTCTGATTTCTGGAAAACCTGAATCGTAAGCGGAATCCATATAAAATATTTCTGCAACAATCAGCGCGGTAGTCGGCAGCCCTCTTATTATCTTAATGAAAACGTTTTAATCAGAGGGCATCAGATAAAAAACACACAGAAGAAAATATAAGATTAGAGAGTCCTCGACGTTCACTTCCATGAGGGACTTCCTAAACATTATTAGTCAAATCCCCTGCAAATGAAATAAATAGAACGAAAGCGCTCACCGGACGGCGCGAGAAAAGGAGAATCAACAACGTCAATAGAGTACAAGATGAAAACGATACATTTTCAAGTGATAAAAATCAGTCGCAATTTCATGGATGAGAATCACGATGAAGGTGTCCTCTTTCCATCGACCCTCCACCTGTATCCTCATTTAGGGCACTGCGGCTGAGTCAGAGATGAGGCGCAATTGCCGTCACCACCAAAAGAGCACATTCAAAGCAACCAGCGCATCGTGTTTCAAGTTGGAACGGACTCCCACCGCCTTTGTTGCTTGTTTGTTCGATTAAAAATATAACGGAGATGGTAATCCCTCGTCGGGACTGGCTGCTCCACAACTTGAACCACCAGCTAATGCTTACAACCGCCTTGTCGGCCTCTCAACATGCTTGAGCAGATACTAGAAGCGGAGTGAGGAAGAGTAACGCCTTGTAGGGACAGGACTTAAACACTACTACAAGCTGAACCTATTCACTTATCGTTGCTCGTAAATACGCCTACTGCTTGAAAGTCTCTGTCTGAAACTGGATATCTCTCTTCGTGCTGAAGCTCCCCGAAAGAAGGCATTACATGTTGTACATTACATTAGTGGACGGAGTTGATGAATCCACCTACGTGGACCTGACTACATCAGAGGGATCGGTTTCAATGGTTACGTGTGTAAAGCGCTACATTAACTTTAGTTCAAGCATTCTAGCGTTTTCGTGCGACAGCAACAACAACATATACTTTAATGACGATGACATGGGGCGTTTCACCGTGCCAGAGATGATAGCCTATACCCTTTACAATGTGTCTGAATATGAGAAATAGTAATGACGAGAAAACTAACGATACAGAGCTAGAGCCCCATTAGAGGCCCGGTACAACCACGTATACACGATGATAATGTGTAAGGACGTTGGCCACATAAATTCCCGGCACGCTTCCTCGTGTCACTGTGGCAGAATAATGAGATGATGCAGTGATTTTTTGGGATGTGGAGGCCAATGTTCCTGCGGAGAGCACTCGTCGACGCACGAGATGATATGGACTCGTGATTTGTGGAGCCACTGTGGACCCTGCGGCATGTGTCACTACTGGTTCTCTATCATGTCCACTGTTAGTGTTTCAGATCAGTTGGAGCAATCAGCTTCTTTCTGATGCAAAGTTCACAGGTTATAGAGAGGCGACCACGGCGGTGTTCAGCTATCAGTTGTGAACCTCACTAGAAATAAAATCTTGACTCAGGAATCCTGCTTGTAACGATTAGTTCTCTCCAACATGCATAGATTCCTTGGAATTGCTAAGACTTTTCGTAAACTGGGAATGCTTTTCATGCGCAATGTGTTCAATATACCGACCGAGTCTCGGGTAGTCAATTAATAATAAAGTTTTTAACCATTAGAGGACACGTACGTTTCTTTTCTATATATACTTCTACCTTCCGCAAAGCGTCCCTATATATCTCCTTTATAATATCCTCTTTTTCCTTGTACAATGAATCGATCTTCTTGCCACATAAGCTCTTCGACGTCTGCGCGTTGACCGATATTCGCACCTCTAGCTGTTCGCAACTAGAACCGTGCGCCTGAACCACATGTGTGTGCACACATACATGAATTTTGTACATGGTGAATATCGTTATGTCTCAATAATTAATCGGGCATCCTAAGTTCTTGGGTATGTACACATAGTTGACGGCATTGCTAGAGGCGCGAATGCCATTAGTCTTTATCAAAAAGTCACAAGCCATAGTGAGGGCCTTCTGCATGCTGTTTTCGCTTAAGTGCGCAGCTGTCTGATAAATCATACATTAAAAACGTTAATTAAATTTTATTTGTAGCTTTGCGGGGAAACAGAAGTCACGGGAACCTAGTCACCTACACGTAAAAGCTTATCCATTTAGCAAACCTCCCGGGTGAGCACGTTAATTTCGTTTCATTTCGATTTACCATACGGTTTTTGCTGAAGATGCAAATAAGACAAAGTGAAACAAGAACTAGAAAGAGCTTCGAAAGCAGGAGCTTATTATTGAGCATGGTGCTTCATGTTAGCTAAGCTGCTTATCTAACTTTGAGATCGCGGGGGGAGGGAACAGTACGAATTCAAGTATAGGAAGATTAGCCACACGTCTGAGGGCCGCGGTTTACCTTAATCGGTTTTCAGTTCGAGCACATGGCACACTGACGTGGATGAGCAATTCCTCTTTCTTGCACACTCTGGCCTTGACTTTCCTTCTCTTCATCTTGCTTGCATATAATTTTTAGACTCTCGATTCGACATTGGCCCTCAGTGGAGCTAGGTAGTACCTTCAATGCAGGCTTTTCCCGCAGGGCTTTAATCATAAAGTCGAACAGCTGACTCCCAACTTCTGCTTCAGACTAAGCAAAAACGTCCTGGTGACTTCATTCTTGATAGCATCATCTTCTCAGTGCGTAGGCCCGCATTATCTTTCAGAAGTTGCGAAAAAGATATATATATGAGCATGAATTCACGGACACCAAACTGCTCGAGATGATGACCTCTCGTGGCATAATTTATCTTCATTTTACCATGTCTTACGCACTTGTAATAGGATAGGGTGCCATATCAAGAGCAGTGAACCAGCCCACATCATTACATTGTGGTTGTTTGCTGCAATGCCACGAGTTCGCATTTCCCGTGCAGTAGAATATCCTTGGCTTTTTTACCATTATCATTGGTTGTGTACCTGAACTTTCTGAGGTGGCGTCTTCCCCCTGTCATGAAGATTCACGTGTCAAGCGAAGCTCTGCTATACTCATTCATTTTGTTGATCCTCAACGTATGATCGTAGCGGTTACCATGACACACGGAACGAACGTTTCAATGAAGCCTACTGAGGACTCCTTGCAAAGCTACGCTGCATTGTTTAGAAGCCTTGACATCTCCCTGGGTTTAGCTCGGTTCAGTCATGTAAAAAAATGGAATGTAATAATAACTGGTGGGTTTACGTCGCGAGACAACAAAAAGATGTTTCGACAAGGCCTACCCTCACTAATTCTTTAGATAACAAAATAATGATTGTAGTAACAGTAAATAAAAATCCGGCGTTGCTGTGGTAATTTGTAGCGTCAGTACCTGTCTTATACAAACGAAGAGGGATTGCACATTCTTCCTTGTCCGTAAGCAACATGGTCTTTCATTGTTTTCCCCGTCGCTCTCCATCCCTCTTCATCCCTCTTCGCATTCTTTCCTCGCGAACATCGCCTCGCATCGACCAATAGGCGACTTTGGAAAAAAATATCAAACGCACTGCGCCGCGAAGGAACCGTAGGAATTGTGTTAGCTGACGAAGGAAGTACAGGAATTGTGTTAACACTAGAAAGTGAAAGGTGTTAAAACTATTTTGGTTTCTCCTCTTCCCGCATAGGCAGTATTTTCTGAAGTCGTCTCTTATCAAGGCACAACAAGCCTTCAACATGTGCCGCAGTACCGGCACATGGTGGATTCTACACATCCAGCATGTGCTTTGACTGCGGTTTTGTGACTGACATCCATCACGTTCTTACGAACTGTAACTTATATACCAAGGAAAAAGAAAGGCTTTGGACGCAGCTAAACGAGACCAACAAAAGCCCCTTTACGCGGGGAGCACTTTTGGGACCCTACACCAGCACTGCAGAACATGGAAAGGCGCTTCGGTGCTTCATGAAATATGTCACTAACACCGAACTACTCGGTTCACTGTAGGCAACTGAGGCCGCCAGGACCCACCGAGTTGACTGCCAACCCTGGTTATACACTGTAAAAACAGAACGCCACCATATAACACGGTATCAACGGATCACCATTCAGAATGATATCGTTCACTGATGTGACTACTGGCGAAAGATTTCCGCACTTATACTAAGTGACACAAAAAGGCGTACGCTCACTGTTTTCGACGAACCCTGTGCGTGGATGATATCATTCACATGGCGCGGTGAAGTTCCGTTTTTAAAGCGTACACTTATTTTCCCTTGGGTTTGAGTGGGAAAAAGTAGTGCACTTAGCGCCAACCGTCAAACAGAATGATATGTTTCAGCAGATCTAAGCACTGGGAAATATCATTCAATTTGACGGTTGGCGCCAAGTACACTATATTTTCCCACGCAAATACCGGGGAAAATAACAGAGTGCTTTATACACCCTCACCTACTCACTTCGCACACCGTGGTAATAGGGTAGGGAACCGCACCAGGAAGGGTGAAACTTCCCACATCATCAACATGATTTATGTGGTTGTTATATTGTGGGAAGTATGACCCCGGACGCACATGCAGGGGGGGGGGGTTAAAGACGCACATGCACCTGCCACGTTAGTCGTGACATTGCCGCACTTCGCGACGCCGACTGCCGCCAGCAGCAAACGTCGTACCATA
>JARGYV010119820.1:1740-15787 GCA_029532675.1 Ornithodoros moubata | reverse complement strand
TACGGAACCGAAAACCGCGAGTCGCTAGCGCCACTCTGGGCTGAGATATTTAGGTCCAAAGTCAACAATAGCTGATAGGCCACCCTGTATATAGTGCCGCATTTGGGCATTCACACGAACAACTGATTATTGACACTGTTCATGCCGCGGTTCGGATTATACAACCAAACAGTGAAGGCAATACGCGCTACATACGAACCCGAAAGCGGTTCACTGCATGATACCAAACTTCGCAGAGATTAAGCCTCACGAAATAAAGCTACGACCTAAAACGCACAAAAGCCCAATGCAAGCAGAGTGCAGAGTAGCTTAGGTGACAGTGCTATAGAGGCCTGACATCATTGCCGCTCTCTAGATGTCACGAAGTGGCCTGCTGGGTTGTCGATTCGGTGCAAACCATTAGGCAGATTGTGCAAAAGCAGCGTTTCCGCTGTTATCCTTCGCGCCACCTGGCGAGCTACATATACACAACCCTCATCTGCACCGTGGTCAGCGCTGCCGACTGCTGAGCTTGGGCACAACAAGGAAATAACACGAAGACTGCTCAAGCCAGCACACACATTGCTGGTTTGGAGTGCATTTATGCTATCTTATTTGTTTGTATTGCCGTCCAACAACAACAACACACGCTTTAATGCGATGACATGGTGTATTTCTGGGGCAGTCCTGCAGTGCATATACAGACGGGCGGTGCTCTGCCATGCAGCCCCTAGGCCCAACCAGTTGCTTCAAGGCCACTGTACAACCTGCTTAAAACAGGATTTTTGTGTCATAACCGTCATATGTTTTGTGGCGCTTAACCCCCGCCGATCTCTAGCAGCAGTGAACCGCCTTCGGAGACTAACATTATAGGCTACAAAATGAACGGCAGGGTGGCATCGAATGACGATGATGATAACGATAATAGGAAGAAAACTATTGGTATTCCGATCTAAGCCAACACTGTATTCGTAACGGTTAGCATAGAAAGATAGCCACTCTGTACATAAGACGCGCGAGCGACACCATGCAGAGCGATGATTGTCCAGAGGTATACAGTTCAAAGGACAAGAATTAATCCAGAAAAATAAAACTTCAATTGAAATTTAAAGAAAAAGAAAAGCCAGACACTTATAGAATTATTAAAACAAAAGTCACGTCCGGTTTCATAAAGCACGATGACGCACAACGAAATCGATGCCAAGCAAGAGGCGAATATACTTGCCAGTTTACACAGGGGTCGCTTCTATTAGAAACGGGGTTCGCGTACGAAGGGAAGGCCTGTGCGTACTCACTTGGACCAAGAAGCGGCGATAGTTGGGACGCTTGTTTGCTGTTAGCTTCCGGTAGTTGCTACGCCACTTTTTGCCTGCGAAGGATAAAAGAAGGGGCAAACTGAGACATCTTCCTCTCCACAAGGCCCTTCCACAAAATACAGAAAAGAGATTCGAAAAGCGGACGTTGACTTTGCGAAAGGCTCGTCCACTTGGAACAGGTGATTTGCGCAAATTGCCAAAGCACAGAGCCTCAGACATTTCAATCCGTTCAGGTTCTTTCTTGATGCTCTCGTTCCGACAACGACTTGCGCGCATAAGACAACCATAACAACGTACTCCGTACTCAGGTGTCTAAGCAAACTGCGTTTCAAGCAAATTACAGAGAAGAGATCCAGCGAATCGGTAGAGCGCGTACATCTCTCTATCCTTGTACCGTGCAAGACTTCGCCTTCTTTGGCAGCTTACCGAGTTACTCAACACGTTATGTAATACAATATCCTGCTGACTAATGACTGAAGTACAGAGTAAATATTTTTTGGGGTCACAGTGTCATGTCTCTAACTTATACAACCCTTATCAAGTAAATATCTTGATGTTTCGTCAATGATATACGCACTGTCATAACGTCAGAGCGAGTCATAAGAATGTCGGGAGTCCCAACCATGTAGCATGGGCCAATGTGACCCTGAATTGCGTCCCACAGCGCGCGTAAAATATAAGTACTGCGAAGGCGGCAAAGGTTGTCCCATTCATTCTTCCGAATGGGGAACCCAGACAAGCTCCATCTGCGTTGCGCCACTACTTCGACATGCAAACAGTGAGGAACAAACGCCAGTGCAAACGACGGAGCGACCTTGCACTGCTACGGCTTCAGTAAACTATGCCTCGAGCTTCGTCTTTCTTTTAGTCGTCGCTTAACGAAAAAAAGAAAAGAAAAACACATTTGGGCGGAGAAAGGGAACATGCAGTTGCCGCCCTGAGTGCCCTGTGCTCCCAAGCTCAGTAGAGTTGGCTGTGTGCGCTGGTCGTAGCTGTGCACATTCGTGGCAGCCAGTAATAGCAGACTAGCGCTGCTTCGGTGAAGTCTCGCGCCAGTCGTTCTTGTGTGTAGAGAGAGAGAGAAAGTGAGACCTTATACAGTTTACAGTATAGATCAGTGACATAGACCATCAAGCGATGTACTGCCGCTCATTATTGGTGGGCCTCGAGTCTTTTTGTTGCTGTAGGCGATACGTGGGAGTAACACGGCGTCTCAACGCTCCCTATTTCAATTGTGTAGCTCTATCTTTTTCCAGCGAACTTAATTGGGTAGTGCCAGAGCAGAGAACGAAGGAGGAGAGAAGGTCTCTACGAGGACGGCACTGCTTGTGACTGGGAAGAACTCGAACTTGGCGCGGTTCTCCTTCTGGGCCACACACACACGCCAAATCGACAGGTTCTTGTAATGCTGATATGCCAGAGGTCCTCGTCTTCCACCCAATCATAACTTCAAGGTACACAAGCATCTCCACGACAACAGACGAACAACACTGTAGTTTGTGGTCACAAACACTTACATAGCGTACTTAGAGGACAATTTTCAGCTTCGAATAACACGGTAATTTAATTTCTGACATGTCCGCGTATCATTCTACAGGAAGAAAAAGGAGACGAACACTTCTTCCCACCACCGTTAAAATAGGACAAAAGAGAGAGAAAAAAGAAAATATGCTGCCCCAGAAGACAGAGCCATTATGCTTGGAGATCAGGACAGGCGAAGAATTTGGAAGTCCGGGACGGACGATCAAAATGCAAATGTGAACGGCTCTCCCAATGAACTGAGAGCACGCGACCAGCCCCGGCCACTGGCGGCAAAGGCAATTGAGAAAGAACGCTAATGGCGTCCAATGGAAGAGACAATTTCCGTTACGCACAGTAATTGACGCTGATGTACGGCTAGCCATCCTTGTTTTCTTTCTGTGGCGAGGTTGTATCGCGAGTGTCACTGCAATTTCACTACTAATATGACATTCTCCATCCCCTTTATGCATATATAGGCTGTGCAAGATCAATAGCGTGAGCAAAACTGGGCGGAAAAAAAAAAGAAGAAACGGTCCATTGTTTTCATCACTCTAAACGTCAAGAGAAAAAGAGCTAAAACATTCACGGCAATCAACGTAAATTTAATGTTATAAGAGCTTCAAAGCTTCGACTTATCAGACTGTCGCTGGTCTCATCCCTCTTATGTAAAGGGACTGCAGGAGTCCTGTTCTGAATGTAATTTAGAGTTAATTATTTTTTAGTTAAAGGGCCCGTGATAACAAATCTTTCTTGAGGATATTTTGCTTGAATATTGAAGGGCGAAAAATGCCTCCGGTCTCACACTTCGGAAAACAAATCGTATCATACGTCGCAGAATATAAGAACTTCCCGTCCAACATGCGCAGAGGAAACCTATGGAGAAGCAAACGAGACGCAGATATCTAGTTAGAAACACCTGTGTCTGGGATGACGTCGCTTTTTACGTCGCATAGAAGCGGAGTGCGCGTCCTACGTTTGCCACACTGTGCACACTCCTGAGACCATCTGCGCTTCACTTTTTGCTCGGTGGACCTCACATTACGAAACAGATTGTGAAAACTCAATGCTGCAGAAATCGAAGCATCTCTACACACCTTCTTATTAAACTGCTGAAAAATACAGGGAGAGAGCGCCGTAATAACCGAACTTCACCCTGTAACACGTCTTTTCTGTGACATTGACCGTTGAGTGACACAAAAGGACGTACGCCCATCGTTTTCGACGTATGAGGCGTATGAACGATATCGTTCTGAATGCTGATTGGCTGTCGCCGTGTTATGAGTGAAGCTATGTTTTCAAGGTGCTCTCTCCCTCTTGCTTTCATTGTTCACGGGGAGAGAGTACCCTGAAAACTACACTTCACCACATAACACGGTGAGAGCTAATCAGCATTCAGAACCATATCGTTCATGTGCCTGATACATCGAAAACGATGGTCTTTTTGTGTCGCTTAAGTTCAGTAACACACAAATAAAGGCGTACGCTCATCTTTTTGGCACCAATCGAACAGCGAACGACATCATTCTCAATGGTGATTGGTTCTTATCGTGTTATACAGGGAAGTTCTATTTTTTTTCACAGTATCTGGCAACCTCTTCCCTGACTGCTGTACAGTTGAACCCGTGTCTCGCGGATGCTGTATTCCCCTGCGCTGAATATAACGCATGACGCGCTAATGAAGGACACACTGGAAGATTTATGCCTGCAAAACTGACGTCGTATGCGACAAGTAAAGACGATTCCTTCCTTTTGAAGTGGCACTACATCTTACGGATTCGTCTTCATTCTCTAGTGACGGATGGTTGTCTTATTCTCGAAGAATAAGCGCCTCTTATTCCTTTACGGCGCTAAAGAAACTTTTTCCCTCCAGGGCCGTCATTAACGTCCATATAAATCAGCGTATATCGGGAAATATATCACAATCGCGGCCACCATCTCCAGGTGAGATCGAACCATCCCATTAAGGTTGCCGGAAAGCGGGGGAAAAGTGCCGAGAAACATAAAGCAGGCGCAGACAAGAGTGAAGTCCGCAGAGTACGGCGGCGGATGTGTCTGGGAAGGCTCCAAGATGATCAAAAAGTTTCCGAGTGCTCGCGATGAGGGATGGTACTCGAAAAGGGGATACCAAGATTGGCGTATCAATATAATCGCTAGTTAGCTTCATGGGGAATGCAATAACTCACGACGTCACGGCTTACTACAAAATGTAAACCTGCCATCCACACTTCCATTTTCCTTAAGCGCTTCACTTTATATTTCTTCTTTTTCATCTTGTTTTATTTATATTATTTTCTCAATCTAGAAACGGAACTAATAAAGACGAGCAGACACGCCAATTGATACCCTGGAAACAATAGGAATCCCAACTCGCCACAGCGTCACCACACAACACGCTAAGAGGCAGTCACAGTTCGCAGTGATATCAGTCCGTTTCCTTATTGTTAGAAAACGGTACGAGTACGTCTTATAGTTGCATTGTGCATAAACGCATAATTCCACAGAAAAACATCGCCCGCCGTTTCTTACCAGTCACATGAGTGAACGATATCATTCCGAATTGTGATTTACTACTACTACTACTATTACTACTATTACTACTATTATTAAAGCTCTCTTACATTAGATAGTGTCTGCACCATAGCGCATTGGCACGGTACATTAAACTATGACGTCGACAAGACCTTAGAAGTATAAAAAAAGTCCATAAAAATATCCCTCGGTGAAAACCGGTACATCAAGCCCTGGTCAGCAGTCTGCGACGTCATGTCATCCTTTTCCTTCTGTACTATTTTGACTACCAGGATACTCCACGTGGCTATTTATTTCCCACTCTACCAAGAGCATATAATTCCAACGAGACTTGCTCCCGAGCATCGGACCTCGTGTCTCGAACAATGCCTGAGTCCCGGGAAAGAGAAAGGAAAGTAGCGTGGGACGAGACGCGTTGGAGGGATCAAGGCTGAACACACAAGGAGCAGAAATCTGCATGAATCTCTCGTCCATTACGCATTAAGTACTGCATTTGCATAGTTTTAAAGCTGACGTCTCACAGAGTCGGACAGTGACAGAGCACTTGGGCTGCAGATTTACACTTTGCATCCTCTTATGCGGAATATGGTTTAACTATATATGCATCACATTTCAAGAATGAATCGCAACCGGCATGCGGGAAATGTGCTGAGCAAAGGATTAAAATGTGGTGCTCTGATTAGTGCTGTTTTGTGTCCTTCACATAAATTACGTACATATGCAGTGAACACGACGAAAAATGTAGTGTGTGCGCGTAAACCCCATTGTCTACAAAAAAAAAAAAACAGGTCAGTTGCTTTTCTAGGCTGTAACAACACCCGAAAACTAGCATTTCGCAGAAATCATACTGACAAGCTATTTCGCTGCCAATATGAAAACATTCCTTCCTAACTGAGCGCTACTCAGCCGTTTATGAACGTTGTAAAGTTGTAATAAAATGCATTTCAGTATGATATCGAGGAACTGCGTCTTCGCAACATTTGTGTGTGTATAAAGCAGCCGCATTAACTAAGTGGCCATGAATTAGCTGACAGAGACTTCAAGTGAATTTACAATCGATGCTAGACATGAAGCTTCGGAGGGAACGCGTGCAACTCAGGGGACAGCAACAGGAGGATGCCAGAGCTATCTGCCACTATAATAGCACTTCGATCATCGATTCTCCGAGCGTAATCGAAGCTGATGTCCATCCACCGCCAGGGAAACGCCACCGAATGTAAAGGCGGCACGTTCCGTTTTTACGAGGACCATGTTCCGTGACAGGACACAACAGACGGAACCATTGTGGGAGATAAGTTGGCCTTCTTCGCACTTTTACTGCGCTACCCACGGTACTTTTTTATTTCTCAGACCGAATGAGAGGAAATCCTTTTTACGGAGGATCCCCAGTCTGTTTCATCCGTTTCCTCCTCACCTCTGTCACGTGCCGCTGCGAGAAGGAAAAGACAACACAGACAGGACTTACTCGCCACCTTGTACAAGATGCGGCTTTTCCCGCAGTGCAGTGATCAGGCACGGCGACATGTATAGAGAATTCTGCGTGTAGACAGTCATTTAGGACTAGAAGAGGTCTAAAGGCCTCTTGTCGCCATGCTGATACAAGGAAAAATTTCGGGAGGGGGCACACCACCGCCGTCACCCACACTTAATGGAAGTCTCCCATTGCAAGCAAAATAATTTCCATTGTTGTGTAACAGATGTCGAAGCCGAAATGCCCTCATTCACAACGAAACTACCTGTTTCTCCAACATCGTGTGGTCTTTATCCGCGCGACCAACTCTTTCGATATCCCAGGCTTCCAAACCAAGACGAACGTAATCGCTACATCAGTTCTCAAACAGTTCTCAAGATGACGACGAGCCCAATACTGCAGTTGCAGCGATACATCAGAGGAAGGGACGGGAAAGGAGGACGGGAGATGGTCTCTCTCTCAAAGGATTGTGCCAGAGGTTCAACCAAGGGGCCATGTCATTGGAAACTAATCGTTTATGTACTCGGCTAATACCTAAGAACATCGTTGCCATTTTTATTGTGTTGTTTCTTGTCGTCGGGACAAAATACGCTGGATAAGGAAAACCATTCCCACACTCAGAGACAAATAATGAATGCGGACCAAGAAGACCCACAACGTCCCTGCAGACACTGCCGCAAGCATATGAACCCTTAATTTCATTAGACTACACATTCCTGCGTTACACCGCAGTGCAAAGCATGCTGGTACTCTGCAACATGAAACAGCCACTTTATATCACGTCCCCTACAGCGGCAGCCCTCGCACGCGCCAAGTCCACTGCTCAAGTATTTAGCTCGCAATCACTGAAGCCCGGCGTCCAATCGCCCGTTCGTGGTGCAACAGGGCGCTGAAATAGGAAAGCCTGAAAGAAGAGCAAAAGCCCTTAACCAACCAAGAGCAGAATCAGGCTGCAATCCACCGAAAGATTTCATCAGGACCGGAACGAGAAACGTTCTATGAGGCAACCTCGCGTCGGCCGGCCGCCATTTACGCTGATGACGCACGTGACTCCGGGTCCTGATCGAGACGTTTTACAAGGCGCCCCGTCAAATTTGCCTACTTGCCTTTTTTGTTAGCACCGAGCGTGACGTCCCGACCTAACGCTCAACTGGCCGATGAGCCTCACGTTAAGCGGAAGTTCCCGGAGGAAATGACTTTAGAGTCAACCGGAAATGAGGTGAGGACGACGTCAACTTGGAAACTTTGTCCCTACCCGGCATAGAACTGGATGCCGACGTGCACAGAGACCTCAGCAAGTGCTGAGGTATCAACTGCACTGTCAAGATAAAATCATTGCACAAAGTTTGAAATTTGAATTTTTTAGAGAGCGCGCACATCCTGCTCCTTGTGCAGCTGTGTAGTGTCACAACCCCCGTAACCCTCTTGCAGAGCTGCGGCGTGCAATTATAATATACCGCAGACATAACGAGCCCGAAATGTACGGAATGTAAGGAAACTGAACCACACAACGGTATGAAAAATTACATAAAATTGCATCCTCGAAAAACTTGGCACTCTCAAAAATAAAGTTGATAAGGGCTATAGAAGGGTGCTGCCCACGGTAACGCGACTCGATGCTTTTGCCTAGTGGAGAACCTTTTCCCGCATCTCTGGTGTCGTCCACTTTCCAGTGCCCGGCGCACGTCAAATTAGAAGGAGAGGGAACGTCCTTTGCATATGCCCTAATCATTCACAAAGGGAGGCTTCATTTGGGCGATGGGGCCTTTACGGCGCCAATAAATACTCCTTTCCTAACCCACTCTCCCTTTCAGAGTCGGGGACAGCCATGACGTAAATCATATTTCACCGCATAATGCGCCCTCTTTTATCGACATTTGCCTCCTTTCTTCTTGCTCCTCTTCTCTTAATTCTTCAACTCCCCGAGATCTTGTTCCTTGCATCCTTCTAGAACCTCGGTGCGCGCCTGAATGTAAGCACAGTACTGCTCACTACACTGTTGTCTTCAACCGCCAGTTCATGGTTGCATTATCCACCTACCGGCAATGTCGCAGTTTTTTTTTTTTTTTTGTTATCGCATACGGCGGTGGCAATAGTGCTGGAATGGAAAAAGGTAGAGACTGATCCAACACCACGACTAAACACAGGTGTGCTATGTAATGTTCTTGAGAACAGTAAGCACTGAGCGGAACGGAGTTCATTGATACTTTGGTGGCAGATGGCCCAAGCTCGCTCACCTATTCCCAGCGTCAAATGCGGGCGGCAGCCATTTTGTGCCCTACGGTGCGCTACTAATCCAACCGATCCAAACAATCCAGTATATAACTCTCCTTCTCCGGTGTAAACAATCGACATCGTACACTGTTGTTTTTCCTTGGGTCTGCATAGGAAAAAATAGTGCACTTAGCGCCAACCGTCAAACAGAACGATATCTTCCAGTGCTTGTTGCCAGATTTGTTGAAAAGCCTGTGGATGGAACATACTTGAACAAGATAAGCTTGTCCAAGTATGCTCCTCCCATAAGGTTTGCGGTGTGCATGGACCGTGTGCTTGGCCCCTGCGGGAGAGGTTGCGCGCGCTCATGGCGTCTACGCTTCTTACAGGGCTTCCCTTCTCATGCGACTCTGTTTCTTATGCGGCAACCCTTTTTACGGGACCACTTAAGCCTAATACTAACAATCTCGCATTCACGACCTCTGTGGAAGATGAATGTGTTTGCGCATAAGTTCAACCGCAAACGGAAGAAACAAAGGAGCGGAACGACCACGAAGGCGTCATCCTGAACTCCAAAATCACCTCGGAGGGCCCAAGAAAAGCTCATTATGGTATTTACCTCAGGGCTGCCCATTTCTCGCAACAGACCATTAGGCGTGCTTTCGTACGTGCATGCCTAACATATGCGCATTTTGCTACAGCAACAACAACGCCTCCGGCTGCTGTCACTTGATTATCATGCACAGTAATCTCGCACATGGTTTCGTACGACGTACAATTTTTCACGCAGCACCCGCGTAAGGAGAACCGACGACGGTCTTCAACATTCAAGGAGCTCCGAGAGTTAGAGCACGGCGCAACCTTCATTTTGCAGAAGGGGAGGTTGTTCACGGAGCTTGCGAATGCGGCTAATACATCTTTGAGCGTACTTTTACTTCCTTTACTCGTTTTATTTTCTTGCGCGTGCAGTGAAATGTTGCTCGGATTAGTTTCTGCCGTGGGGCACCTATATGCAGACTACGGTGTCATTAAAGTGTCCGACCACAACAGGGATTATTCCACAATTTCGAAACGAGCCAAGTTATCGCTGATTACTATCTATGCAAGGTTGGACAGCAGGGGCACACTCAAAGTGTGACGTAACAGACTTCGTTTTGGACAAAATCATGACTGCGTACATGTAGACACTCATCAACGACCGTCTCACCTATGTGGTTTGTGACTACACATCAGTCGAAAACAATTTTGATGGCTGATGCATAAAAAGTTCCGGTCCATCCTAGTCTCCAGACGCCCTTCTGCAACGCCACCTATACTCTGCTCCGCAGCAATCCCTTCATCCCCGTCATGTAGCAAGTCACCCATGCTTTTTTTCTTTTTTCCTTTTGTTCTTTCTGCATCTTCCTTTTCTCCGCAATGAGTTCCTCATCCCATCATCCTCGACTGCAATGATATTCCCCTCGACGAATTGGACGCGCACAGCAAAGACACAAAAGTGGAGGTCTGGAAACAGGTGAAAGAATGCCGAGCTGTCAGAGGCAGGCACGCCACTCGAAGAGAAGCCACGGAAGCCAAGCGCATAACGGAACACGGTTGGGCAGACAGACAAGTCCTCGCTTGCTTCTGTTCGCACCGAAGCATCCCGAGTGAGGAAGCGTGGCAACAGTCGAGCACCGGCTCCCGGAGTGTAACGGAACAACGAGACGCTCTTGTCGTCTGCCGTGGAAAGTGCTTCACCATATGTGGGGGCTTCGCTTCTGAGGACTCTGCAAACGAACGCTGTGCTTGTCGTTTTGGTCGTCTGCTCGCCGCTAGTGTGTGTAGGTAGACGCCTCATATATGGCGTTCTGCTCAAACTTCGATAGGTTGTGCTCGATAATCTCACTCAACACTGTGCTGATGGTATTGACCTAGGAGGTGGAGACTTTTACGAGACAACTTGCAGATACAGTGATACAACAGTGGATTGCATAACAAGCACTAAGCGACTGTAGTGAGCGGATGGCGGTGGAAAATCCGTGACGGATGTGCCAGCTGTATAAAGTCGCTCCAATAAATCTCATAGAACAAGTACCAATGTATACGAAACAACGCTAGGAAATGCCCCAAATGTAGGAGTAGATAAGACAGATACGACCAAGAAGGATATTTGGGTCAGTTGAACCAAACCAACCACTTCTTGTAAGCCCCAGTCGTCAAATGAAAAGCTCTATCACCTCCACAACATTACCTTCATCAGAGAGAAAGAAAAGAATGTCGCGTGGGGGTCATGCTAGCTGATGGCCACGAAAATCAAACTTCTCACGATTCCCTTTTGAAAAATATAGGTTTGCGCGCCCTCGACTCCGATAGCCAACGAACAGACCGGACGTCTTGTACATTGCTCCCCAACAAAGAAAAGCTACAGTTAGCGACCCCTGCACAGACAGGCACCAATTAAGTCACCTACATCTTCCGGCGCGACAACCGTTTCATCCAGCGGTAAACGGAAAGCTTTCCTTGAAACAAGTTTTTAGAAGACAAACACAACCGCGGGTAAAACGAAGAAGAAAAGAGAACAAGGTATGCGGCGCAAAAGGAGGCCGCAGAGCCATGAATCCCCTCTCATCTTGTTCGACATGTCTAGTCTTCCTCCATCATTTCATGTGTCGTGCAACCACGTCGCCATCGATTTCCCATTAATGCGCCCTGCAAAAGCCTTTCTTGCAGGCGCCAATACGTGTAACGAGCAGCTCCCCCTCCTTTAAATATAGACAAATCTATGCGTGCTGGTGGCTCCATTAAAGACGCCCGGACAAATTACGGGTCCACAGCAGCCAGACAAGTTTCAGCGTCTACAATGTAAGCGTGATTTGGAAGGTGTAAATGTAAAATCTCAATGGGATGTCTTCGTAATGCCGCGATACCGTTTGCGGCACTGCGCTTGTATCCAGTCCGTGCTTCGCCGAACTGCTTCGTGAGCGCAAATTCTACAAAACAGAAAGCAAGTGTTCTTTTGCCAACTCAAGAGCGTGCAATGCACCACACAGCTCACTGGCTTGCCCCTTATAGGATCCCTGTCGAAGCCTCGGCCCACGCCGTCATCCCCGTGCATCTGTTATTATTGGTATATAAGTTGAACGCCACTATACCAGCACTAGTATGGTGGCGGGTATGGTGGCGTTCAACTTATATACCTGTTCTATACGTGCAGCCAGAGAGCTTCGGCTATATTCCCTTCTTTTATCTGTTATTATTGCATTTTATAGCCCTTACTGTGGATGGTATTAGAAGCATTTTGAGACAAAGTGCCGGGAAGGATGGTTAACACATTCCACTGGCCGACTTCGGTTGTTAGGATTGTTTTATTATTGTTAACTTTGACTTTTTTTTTTTTAGTGACGAAACGACAGGCTGAATTTAAGGAACGCGAGAATGGTCAATGACAGAGAATGCCGGCAATGCTTTGCGAGCAAGTACTACGCTATTCTCTGTCCTGACCGATATAATCTAAATGAACCTCGTGAGCGACTATTTTCATTAGCGACAAGTATAGGGAAACGTAAAAAAATACGCCCGGAGGCGCCGCTGTAGCGCCCCCATTCGGAGACGTCCTCTGGTCGCTAAGCTTAGGACACAATGGTTTAAAGCTCCCTCTCGTCGCGTCGGAGACCAAGCATTTACGTTTTAGGGATTTAGATTCCCTATCTTGGCTGCCAAGTCGATTGGGACCCCTTATCGCTCGAGTCCAGATGCGGGTGATCCGCGCCGCCAGTAAACAACCGCGGCACAGCTAGGCTCAAGAGCGGCAGCACCAGCAAGCGCCCCTGAAGAGTCCCTAACTTGGAAAGAGAATGCTTCTCTCGTGATTGGATTCTACATGCGAAAGAAAAAGAGCGCGTCGAAACTTCCCTTGTTATCCATACCGAACGCAAGTGCGTCCGAAAGGTGTTTGCTCTGCACAACACAAATAATGTGCGGTGAAGGCGATAGAGCAGAGGCTTTATGGTTTGTCCTACCAATAACGTACTATCCGTTCCAATAAAGTACTATGGCCCGACCTTATACCTGAAACGCGGGAGCATGCGACTTTGGATACCTGTGGCGCCGACAATCGACAACGAAAGAAAGCAGGACGGCTGTTCGTCCCTCCCTATCAACGAGGTTTATTTCGGTTTCCAATTCGTGCTGTCTTTGTCTGATAATTTCGTTTTTGCCGTCTTTTCACGTCGGCCTGTGGGCACCTCAGAACCCTAAAGGCAGAATGCGTTTTCATTTTTTGTTTGTTATTGTCGATAGGTTTTGCGTTTTCGTTTTTACAGATACGGCCGATGATGGCCCACAAGTAATATACACAACGCGCTTATTCGTTTATACCCGAGAAAAAACACGTAAACGAAATCGTTGCCAACTTTCTTATTAACTACGTTACTGTGGCGTGGACTATGCAAGCTTCACTGACTATTACGCTCCATTTCGGGCTATTACAATGTCTCGTCGACATGGCAGAAGGATCGAATTACTCAAATAAATAATTGCGAACGTGGCCTCTTTTTCGGGACGGAATATTCCATGGGCTACATAAGCGCCACTAATATCCAGGAACCTCTGTATTGCTAAGTATGGAAATCAAGGCCAACCAGAAAACTTCGAAACGTAAGACATAGGCAACTGACGTAATAGATTCATTCAGAAACGATCGCCGGAGAGAGGAGCATATTAGGAGTGTCCCGTACAAACAAGAGCACATTATTATACGAGATCATGGGAGCCGTGTTCCAGGCGTTGATCGTACGTGGGTCAGTGGACAGGACACTTTGACAAATGACTTCGCGGTGGTCGGAATGAGAAGAGGTGAGGGAACATTCGGGATCAGTTATGTGGTTTACTAATTCTGGTGGTCTGTCTTCTTTTAGTTTCTTTCTGATACCTCCATTACATTGGAAACCATAATGGCAACATTAACTCAGGCTGGGTTCACGTATAGGGAAGACGCCAGTCGCGTACGGAGGACTGAAACGAGACCCTAGAAAGGTGC
>JARGYV010119787.1:28162-52583 GCA_029532675.1 Ornithodoros moubata | reverse complement strand
CCAGCTCAGGAATGATCTGCGTTCCTGGCTACCATTGATGAACCATCTCCTCCGCCCCCAATCGTCCCACCTGATCGCGTTTCCCTCCTTCATCCCCCAGCACCCTCATCCTCATATCTTTGCACATCTCATCGCCAACCCACCTGCAATGGGGTAGCGCCCGCGTTCAACGCGGAAAATTCCCCATAACATCATTATTTATCTTCGTTCGTTCGTTCGTTCGCTCACAATGAATTTTTCTGTGTAATACTTTCCTCCCTCTAGCTGCTTTTGTGTACTGCGCAGAGAACCTACGAGCTCGCAGCTAAATACGCGCTCTAAGTAGATATATATGCGAAACACATCTGCGAGTAATTTTCAGTCGACCTGCTTTTATTGAGAACGTTTCAGTTGCACCCTACTGTTAGCAAATTTATATAGTGCGTACACGCTCATTCATTCACCCATGATTTTCAACCATTCTTTTCCTAGAGCACACGCACTATACGTTTCATTCCTAACATCGTAAGTGCATGCACACAACGACGAAACTAAAGGCTTGAATGAAAAGCCAACGCGAGTAGTCATCTAATTAAGGGAAGCGTCTCCCGTATCATCAAGAGTATCATTTCTCCTCACGGCCCGGTTAGGGCCAGTTTGATGGCGCCGCTGTCTGAGCACTCTTGTTTCCACCCCTCAACGGAGCATAAAGCGCAACATATACAGAGAAGGGGCGCTGAGACGGGCTGGCAGAAGGAGGTTCCGCGACGGCTTGTTTCTAATTAGGCTCAGATTGTGAGGCCCACACACACAGCGACAGAACAGGAATGAAAAATGTCACCTCGGCGCCCGCCGGTGAGCCCGACCCCCCCACTTCAAAGTAGCCCACTCAGGCTGAGCTGCTAGCGACAGCTACACATCATCGCTCAGCAACATACATCAAGTCCCCTGCACTGAAGAAATAAAAAGCGCACGACGAAGCCTTGGGGCCTTTCGAGACGAGCACAAGTTTAGAACACTGGAGAAATGCTAAGCAACTTTATTCATTTATCGAGCTAACTAATACTTAAGAACCGATAGTACAGCGCTTGCTCCTTCCATGTCTATAGCAGATCAAAGAACGGCAACGTTAGAGTTAGTGGAAAACGCTATGTTGCTCGGGGAGCGTAATTTTCTTATCCAATCAGCCTGATGCCTTTGTAGCGGGAAAAGCGTCATTTGCGTGTTTCGTGCTGTCCGAGTGAAATGTTCTCCGAATGAACTATGCATGGCAAATTTTTGCGTATGACTGGACGAAGAATTATCTTTAAAACATGACAGTAGTTTCAGATGCCGGATGCAGAGTTGCGAAACACCAGTAAGCTATTCAGGAGACATTAGGACCGATGCGCGATATCGGAAGAGGCAACGGTCAACAAAAATATGCTACCGTCTTTCTTTTTTTTTTTTTTTGCTTTGCTTATGCTCTCTCTTGTCACATTTGGTCTTGTCTGTTATTTTAAAGACAGAGATGCCGGTGTCAGTCCTGCAACATTCATAGACGGGGACAGCTCACTTAAATCAACTGCCTTTGCATATTGCATCAAAAAGGTCGGAAACGCAAACGGTGTCGCCCCACCACAAGGCGCGTTTGCTATACGTTGACAAACGGCGCAGAATTTTTTTAGTGACAGCGAGTGTTTCTCATGTCTAGATGTCTCCAAAGCAGTTTTAGGGCTGTAGACGGGGCACGCGTCCGTTCTGTCACGCACTTCTAATGAACAGACAAGGCGCACACACAATAATATCGTTACTCACCTTACTATCGCATCTCTTCTACTGCGTGTTTGCTCCCACTCATGCCTTTCTTCAATGGAGCTCTTCCCTCAGCCCGCCTCTAACGCTATATATGTTTTGTTTGCATATTCCCATTCGTGTTAACCGGAGTAGGAACCAAGCAGTAACTCTAAGTTTACACAGGAAAGGTGAAGCGACATACGCAGTCGGCAAAATGGCTTCTAATATTCTGTTGTCTATTTCGTCAGGACTATAAGGTGATGGACGCAAGCTATTAGCACTGTGAGATACCACGTGCGTGTCGGTTCATCAGGAGTAGGGTGTCCAAGCGGCGACTTTATAATCAATGTAGTCACATTGTCAAGATGATTTGAGCATGTGTGCCCATCATCTAACCTCCTCGCACCAAACGTGATGCATTCACAAAGTGTTCTTCAGGTACATTTAATACCCATGTTGCTTCTTTTAATCTTTGATGAGCATATCGCAAGTGACGGCTCACGATGTTGCTTCCAAAGTGCACTTCCGGTTACGATTATAGCTTCACCTTAACGTGTCGCGGGATCACTGCTAGATTATTTATAATAAAAAAAAATGAAAAAGAGTAAGAAGAGAAAAGAGGCACCGCATATCGTAATGTACAGATCTATCGCGCTACGTTCCAGATAGAAAAACCTATACGAAACAGTAAAAGTCGCTCTGCTCTCGGCCATTAACTTCTAGATGGCATTTTTGAGCTGACGTAATAACTCTCGCGCGAGCACTCCCGCCAGTCATTTCTCATCGCTCTCTCAAAAGTTAAAAAACTGAACGGGATAGGGAGAGAAAAGAAAAAGAACACAGCTGAAAGCCGCTTGGTAACGCGTACGCAATGTACGTGCCATATTTTTATAGTCCTTTAACTCATGCGCTTCAGATATACAGACACACACACGCACTCACTGGAGCTTAGAATGCGTGTAACCAATTTATATTTGATACTGGAGTTCGACGAGCGGCTCTTCAAACTCACACTTAATTGGATTACTTCTCAATCCCCAAAGTGATATCTCGGAACCGAAATAGCGCCCACCAGGTGTGGGAACGATAGGAATATATAAATACAGCCACGTTATTTTTCTTCCTGTCCCGTTGTAATATTCGCGGCGCAAGGTGAGGCGAAATGTCACAAACGTGCTGGGGATGCGTGCTGGGGCGGCGCGATGGGACAACGTGACTCTTCGCCAGGATGCCCTCCGAAGTTTTCGCAAAAATATCCCCCATCATAAGCGAGCATCACGATACAGCCCTCGTGTAAGGCGTATGTACTGTGCACACTCATGTCCACGTGGTCGGATCAGCAAGGTGACATGTAGCCAAACGAAAAAATGCGAGCAAACTCACTAAGTATGGAGTAAATCACACGGTAAAGTTGTGCACGGAACTGACAACTGCAGTCTGTGTACGACCATGGGCCGAGAGATTTATCTGTTTGGAGACCAAGTTTCCATATTAGCCATGCGCTAATTAGTTGTAACAGTTGGTTACCATGTTGTTGCAGAATACATTCTTGCTATACAGCGCGCAACGTCAGCTCCGGAAGATGTGCGAGTGCTTTCTTTTCTTTTTTTTTGTGTGGGTGTCACAACGTTGCTGTCGTGAATGTTTCTCCTGTTTCCGTACACGTAACTAAGCGCAAGGAACACTTAAGTATAGCTGGCGTTCGTGCTGCTACAGCCTAAGTCTTCATCTTGTTTTAAGTTGTTGTTAATTTTATATAATTTCAAATCCAAAAACGAATGTCTCACTTGACGCTCTTTTACTGTACTACCTAATTTAGAACAACAAGATAGATTATCATGATTGAATTTCGGAGCGACACGAAGTATTTTCTACAGCCTGGACACCAGCATCCATGTCAGCATCCGTAAATTTTGTTACACTGTCCGAAGCAACGAAACATCAATGATTGTATGCGATATATTGTATAGGAGTAGACACACGGGAGACAACCGTAGACATTTTGCTGGTATGGATGCACCTTACCATGTCACTGCGTTCTGGTTTAATATACCCCATGGAACTCTTTCAATGATTTTTTCTTTACAACAGCTTTTTGTTTTCTTTGTACATTGTGTGCAATGCTATCGGTAGAAAGAAATAAAATGGTCACAAGACATCATCAACTAATGTCCATCTAATGGACGTGAGCAAGAAGGCAGGAACAGAACAAGATTTTTTTTTTTTTCAGTATTCCTGTTTCGCATACGCTCCACAAGTACGCCTATCACGCTTTCCTCCTCGGCTGAGCGCAGAATAAACGTGACAAAGTTTGCCCTCAAATGTCGGCGATCTGACGTTATCCTACGATCAGAAAACGTAACATTGAAAGAGGTTGCATCGGGATACTGTCAGTTCTAATTACCGACTGCTGCTTTCCGCCTGATCGAAGCTCACTTGACTTAAAGGTGTCCTTCACTCTTTTGTGCATTAAGGTATCGCTGACATGTATGGGTACAAGCGTTCCGCCCCACGCTCATATAGGGAGTTACAGAGTCAGGCATCAAGAAGCGTGAAACCACATATGTAAAGGAGGGACACAAGAAGAAGAAAAGAACTATTTTTGTACGAACAAGCAGCGTGCAACAACTTCAGGTTTCATGGAATAATAGCGATAATTACCCGACGGAGCCCTCAGAACATGACATACATATGTCTGAGAAAAGAATAAAAAATGACGAAAACCAACCTCAGAAAAACAGCGAATGTGGTGACTTTTAGGAGGCGGCCAAAGAAGTAAGCCTTTAACGCACCCACGTTGCAGGGGGATGTAGATAGTAATCTTTTTGACACAGGCCTCTCCCAGATTGAGTTCTGCAAATGCGGGGAGGTGCTGAATATTGGAACATTCTTTCCGACCATACTCTGTGCATAATTAAGCCTGTGAAACATTTTAACATTTTCGAATTACTTGCTGTTTTTTACAGCGCAGCAGGACTTACGTCCACCGGACGTGGTACGTGCGAACGCTAGTTTCTTTTTTTTTTTTTATCTGCTGTTAACTTATTCATTCGCTAACTGTCTGGTGTGTTTGACGGACACCAGCATGTACTTGTACTAGATTTTAGGCAAGTAATTTCCTCTGGGCTTCTCGTCACCTTGTTTACATGTCGATGCCACGGCCAGCAGCTTGCGGGCTCGCACCATACCCAAATAAAATGAAATTATAATCTGCACATTTTTGCTGTGATCATTGCAGTCTAAACTGCGCTCCAAGGAATCACACGAACCAGAAGGAAAGGAGAGATCTTCACAAAACCAGCAAATTTTCGATCCGTAATTATGTTGGTCTCTGCAACTTCACCCTAACTTAATTTTCCAGACGGTCATACATCGTCTTCCAAATCTTCTAACCTTATATACACAGGTACAGGGGGATACAAACTAAAAATATCCTCTCCCCAATCGCATTGTAGCAAACGAAACAATCTCTACTTAATGCGGTTCATATTTTAGAAGGCGGAAGAGCGAAGACAAAAATGCTACCGAAATTCTCCAGATGAATCCCCTTGAGGACAAACGTGCACATCGCTCGCACTGAAACTACAGACGGCATCGGGCTTTTATCCTGATCAAAGCCCCCAAAAAGCAGAGAGGGAGAATGGCATTTGATGAAAAATATGCGTCCGCCTCCCATGCTTTTTGTTTTTCTTGTTTTTTTTTTTATTTTTTCCAAAGGAAGTTGAAACTCCTGAAAACTATGCATCTCCCGATTCCAACTGCCCATATCTCGATCTATATTGAAGCAGATTAACGTCGTGCGTACATATGAACATAGATACCGGCAAGACCTATAGCCCTTATTTCATGGACCACTCCCACGTCAGAGGTAAACGAAGCTCCCTGCTGCTCTGCAGGTCCTAGTGCACTGTCACGTATTCTGGGATAAATATCAAACAAAAGAAAACCTCCACAGTGAAATGGTCCGACGTTGTTACTGCTCTTGAGATAGCGGAACGCTTACGCTAATAGGTGCAAAAATCGCTCGCGGTACTTCGCACAGAGGAAGTGGTAGGAGCAGACGAGTGAAACAAACTACATTGCAGGAATTTCTGCGGGTATTTCTTTTCTTTCTTTTTTTTTTTTTTTTCTAAGGCTGTCAAAGAATGGTTTCAGTGATACAAGTATACATAAAGGGTGAATGCACACGTGGCCGGCGACAACAAGAAAGCTAAAAAATTTAAGTATACACGCTTTCCTGGATGAGAGTTCTTTCCATGTCAGAAAAAGAATCTCGAGTGCCATGAATTGATCCGAAATATTCGCCAGCTGACACATTCAATCAATAAGAAGCTGATGACCAAAGCGTGAAGATAGAGGAAGGTTGTGCCTCGCACGGTAAGGACCACCGACGTGGACATGGCTGTCTTTGTACGTGAACAAAAATTGGGCGAGCCACCATAGCTCGTGATTCTCCTTTGCTTCCTCAGGGTCTAACTTCCGTGCACCTGTAGAGCAGATGGAGCGTGATTACACGATATTTCAATGGACTGCGACTCCATGGTGCGTTACAGTTTCTCAGGGCGCAGGCTTCCATACGGGACGGGCGGATCTTCGACACAAGCCACGTCAATTATTCAGCTGATTCGCAGGGCACTGGGGTAGTCGAAGGGCGTCTCTTACGTTCCGTCAATGCGTCGCAGTGTGGGCCTAAATTCTACGTGACTTTCGGTTATTAAATGATTTTTCTTCAAATGGGCGGTGCATTAACATGCCTTCTTTCCGAACTTGAAATGTGTTCATTTCGATCGGTGGAGATACCTGAATGATTACAGTCGGATGTAAACGAAGGTAAATACATTTATAGTAGCGCTTGCATTGTACACGCAGATGTATTTCCGCATCCAAAACAGCGTTGCGCGTGAGGACACGGTTGCTCTGGCACTCTTGTCAGCGCCAATTTTTTAGCGCTATTGCTGTCTCAAATCTTGTGATGTGGGCACCTGGCAGACTAAGGCTTTGCCTGTGTGAGTAGCGCTCGTTTATCCCGGCTATATATGGGAAGGTGGCGGGCGAATATTATAGCACGCGTGATACTCCGGCGACTAATTAACTTAAAATTCGTCAATAAATAAAAAAAAAAAGAAATAATAGATGCAACCCATTTCACTGCTTCCAAAATAACGGGGAGGTTCAGGTCCGGGACGCCGGGAAAAGGTGACAAACTGAAGTTCGGGAACATTCTTTTTCTCACTGAACGTGTATCGAGGAGATCCTACTCCTTATCAAGTTCACTTTAGCTTTCGGAAAACAATAGTTGCTTGCACATGTTTAAGCAACTTTATTTAGCCTATTCTAATTGAAGCTCAGCCCGCATCGCACTCGGCAGCGCACTTAAAATGAGACCTATGTAGTACTGCCTCCAAGGGAGAAAATGATAAACAAGCTCGAATCAGGGTGTTGACCAAGGACTTGTCATCCCTGGAATTATTTAACAACGCTGCCCCCATTTTTATCACCGCGCAAGTCAAAGGGTTGCCGTTCAACATTTTTCTCCGGTTGTTGAAGTAATATGCATGAACCAAAGGAAACACAAATTGACTCGTAAAAAGTACAAAGAACAAAATTCAGTTTTAAACATGGTCCACCCACGAGAGTGGAAGGGTTTTCTAATCACGCGTTTGGCTAGGCGTGCCCGGAGTAACGCCGAGACGAATTGACACTTGTATTAGTCATCAAGCAGGCGTGCAAGTTCGACATAATCGAGAGACGAGGCGAAAAATGTACTGGGCTACGATTTCTTATGATTCGGCTCAGTTCATTTGCGCGGACACGAACTGGGTGTTTCCTGTGTTTTAGCAGTCCGCCCTTCCACAAACGAAGGGTTACGGTTTAGTTTACACGAGACAAAGCGCCACGCGTGAAGTAACCTCAAGAAAAACTGGACATAAATACTCAGAAATATACATCATGGTCGTAGTTCAGCACAACCAATATCATAGGTCTGGACGGAAAAATACTAGAGAATCGTATCAACGGCGGGAAAATAAACTTTTTTTTTTCACACCCTATTTTGCACTCCTGTCTTGGCTGGGAGGAGACGTTATAGGTACGGGACGCTGAAAGGGATAAGCTTTCACGATTTTTTCAAAACGAACTATGTGAGCAGCGTACACGCCCTAGAGACATGTGCCTTACTCTGCCCGGTGGACGATCTACATCCGATACGGTACGTACGTGCCCGTTTACCAAATAACAATTCAGCAATCAACTTTTTAATCACAAGCTTTCGGGCGAGCTTAGAGATGCCTAGAGCCACATAGTGAGGGCTTACACCTATTCATTCGGGAAACACGGGCGTCGTAAAGTTGCACGTGCTTCTCCCAATCGAGGTCGGAAAAATCTCGCAAATTCTATTTGAGCAAATTATTTTCCAGGGAACATGAGCAGGAAGTCTAACCATGCATCCGCGCCAAAAGCACCAAATGCTCATTAGCTCCAAAAAATCCTTATGATGTCCGTTCGTGACAAAGGTTAGGTTTGTGGCATGGGGACACAGTGCTCACGCTCCGTGATGTCTATGGTGGTAAGAAAGATTAGGCCAGTGGCCAGAAGAATCAAATAATTTTTCCCCTCTGTTGCTCACGTTCCCTGCCTTCATTTTCTTGCTTTCTCCTTTTGCGCAGATGCATCGCACGTCTTAGGGCATACCATGTTCCACACCCAACGTATCTTGCGCATCTAAATCTCCTGAAATGCTCGTACTTTGCTAACTGTCCTGTGAAGTCGTTCGTCCCCTCCCACTTGGCATGTACGAAGGGCGTTGCGCGAGGCGTTGACACAACCTTATTACTGTCTGGAGCACTAGCTCTCTTTATCCCCTCTGGAGTCACCAGCGTTTATGATGCACAGGTATGCCAACGGGGAACATCGGGATACGGAATCCATGATCACTATGTTTGCTGGTACCTCGGTACCGAGTGCGATTAGGGCTTGGCCGTGCGTCTGCCGGGTTTACCCTTTCGTAAAGCACCCACGGCAGTGCACTGTTTTTGTCGATGCGGCTCTGCACAGTCTGAAGAGGAAAGTCTGGCGTCAGAACTTTGCTGCTGTAACTGCTCTACATCTCACTGCGTGGATGACAGAAGCTGCCCTCACCGCTCTGCCAAACCATCTCTTCTTAAGATTATTACCTCTAGAACATATTCTAGAACAGAAGCTTAAGAATATTCAACGCTCACAACCCAGCAACTTCTCTGCGGCTTCTAAAACGTCAGAATTTCCGTCCCTTAGTGAAGACAAGATACAAACTCTGATTGATTCAGCTGTCGAGAAATGTGTATCCGAGGTGGTGGTGAAACTCAGTTCAGTCCTCTCCTCAGCAATCTCTCCTCTTGCGGACTCTATTTCCATGATGTTGGCAATGCTATCCTCATCTCATATGGCGTTACGCTACATTACACTAAACCTCCTGTGACGCTGTCCTCCAACCTCATTGTCCCCAGTCAGCACGGAGATCACAGTCTTCTGCATCTGAACGACGCCCAACCAAACGCATATCTTCTCAATCTGCAGGTGATCCTCCCCGCCAACGAAAGGAGAACAAACAACACGGTGACATCCTCACCGAAGCGGTTGCTGCTATTCTCAATGGTCTTGCTACGTCGTCACTATTGTGAGCGTCTTCGAGTAACTACAAACCTGTACCCACCGGTCTTCCTTTTTTGTCCCCATAAAGACGAATTCTGCGTCACCTGGGTCTACAGAAAACTAAAGAAGCTCGGAAACAATTCCGTGATAACTACTGCCACGCTCAATCCTCATTCCGTCGTTCCATTACACAGGCAAACGTTTACTTTCATATTACGTGGGGAGTCTCTCGCTCTCAGCATTCTGAATGCAGATCTCTCTTCCGATATCTAAGTTCACTCAAGAGAATTCCGGCACCTCCACTATCGTCGTCCCGTGTCCTGGACGACCAACAGGAAGCAAGTCTCCTAGGCGACATTGGCATGACACATGGATCACGCTTTACAACTAATATCCCTCACCGTACAAACCGTACAGCACCCTAGTTCGCCGCCAGCGAGATCCTTCCGATCACGAAAATGGAATTAGGTACCATTTTCAAACATCTCACCAATGTCTCACCAAGACCTGACTACATCACCACTCACTCCTTAAAGGCCACCTACCCTCGTCCCAGATGCGCTGCTATCAATTTTCAACCACTCCATTTTGAGGACCCATTCGTCATGGAAATTGTCTAGAATAAACCCAGCGTTTGGGTTGCAACGGGACAATATTCGGCTCATAGCTCTGACATGGATTCTGGTAGAGACCATCGAACGACTGCTGCTTGAAAGAATTGAAACCTACCTCTCGCGAGAACGAATTCCACTAGACTGCTAGTCTGGTTTCCGCCAAATGGCCCAAGGTCCGCCACTTTCCCGTGCATTTCTGCCTATCCCCAGCGTCAAATGCCAGTGGTCGCCATCTCGTACCCTTAGTGCGCAACCAATCCAACCAATCCATCCAATCGAATCTATACCTCATCCGTCCTCTCAGTCCGGTGTAAACAATGAACATGGCGGCTTCGGAGTACTTGAACATTGCAGCAGCGTACGTGTCACTTCGTTTAATTTTGCCTCCTCATACCCATGGAAATATCTCCTTTATCGAGCATACACAAGCTTTTTTTCCACGTTGTTCTTTTATGCCTAATTCTGGGTCGATGTGTGCGTTGGATCTGATTCAGACAACTACAGTATTCCTCAGTTTGGCGTCCCCAGCTTTAATGCGGATTACGCTTCGGACGCTCAGTGCCTCGCGAACAGAAAACGACATTGTAAGAATGGATGCATCTTCGATACACCGATTCTAACCACTTACAATGTTCATTGTTTACACCGGATCAGAAGGATTGGTATGAGTTATAGATTGGATTGGCTGGATCGGTTGGATTGGTAGCGCACCTTAGGGCACAATATGGCTGCCATTGTCAGGGACGCTGGGAATAGCCGATCTTGGGACATCTGTTTTCTGCCCACAGGCCTCTGTCTGGTTTGCTCATAGCAAATTGGAAGGCTGCATAAGGGCTGCCAAGAAGAAAGGATATGCCTGTGCTGTTGTATCCTTCACTATTACGACGTCGCCCTGCGCTGATCATTATTACAAGAAGCGTCGACTTTTAAATCTCCACAAGCTGCCCCTAATAAATATTTTTTTCTATTGCTCCCACACTACTGCTGTCCGCGCTTCATTTTCCTATTTGCTTATACGTATATATAGTCTTTGTGAAGTAAATGCATCAGGAGATTAGGCTCATTAAATTATCCGGTATGTAGGCTCTATCATGCCCGTGTAGCCTACATTGCGGTTTGAACGAGACCGAATGCACCCGCGTCCCAAGAAGCACAGATAATATATATATCTCTTTCATGAAGCCAAATTATTTAGTTCTTTCAACAGTTGCAAGGCGTGGTTTGGCATACGATTTTGGAAACATTTCTTCCTTTAAAACAAACAGTTATAACGAACTCAAAAGCTGCCCAAAATCAGCCATGCAGGTAACAGTTGTGTAGTTGAATACAGCCGCAGAAAGGGGCACATCGTCCCCCAGTTTGATCGATATATAGATAAGCGTCTCCGAAAAACAGCTTTGGTCACGGTGCCACATCAGCCTCTGGGATACCCTATGAAAGGGTGTTAAGCAATACATAAAAATATAAGTCTTTAAAGATTACGCCGCACTCACGGTGGAAATTAAGTGACACCAGTTTCTTGGTCTCAGATAATCATGCAACGACATAAACGAAATTGATAACCGTCCTCGCGTGATTCGAATGCCACCGGGAATGAGACGTGAGACACGAACTGACAATTACAGACAAGTGTCCAAAGTCGTGCATTCCTTGTTCTCAATAAACAAGACGAAAGAAAGACAAATGAGTTAGACCGTTGGCTATTGAAATTATGGGGCATGCCATGCGCTCATACCGTGCCCTTTACGAAGTGCGTTGTTATCAGAGTAGTTCAGTGCAGAAAAAAATTAGGAAAGCCGCAAACGGGATTTAATATTATTAGCACCGCAGGACAGTCTCTATCCTCTTTTCCAACTGCATCGTTCCCGTTTGATGCTGAGGTATATCCCCAAGCAGCACAATGTACTGAAAGTCGGGTGCATTAGGGGTGGTCGGGTTGATTAAGGTTGCTTTTGTTGCTTGCAGCACGTAAGAGAGGCAGCGACAAAAGGATAAGACACCTGACGACCACCCCTATTGCACCTGACTTTCAATACATTGTGCTGCTATAGGGTCGCGTTGCGAGAAAATTAACCCGCTCACGCTTATCCCTGTGTCACACAATGTCCACCTCTTTACTCTTTAAAGAATTTAAAGGGTGACAGCCGTGTTTGTGGCAAGATCCTCTATAGGTTTAGGGGACTTATTCTACTGTGGATTTCCTTATAATTTTCCTTGCAATCAGTTCACTTGCCCCGTTTAGATCTGTGTTGCGGTTTGAAGTTGCCAACTGTTGAGAAGGGAGGTCTGGCTATAAGGAAGGAAGCATTTCCTTCTCTTTTTTTCCTTTTCTTCATACCCACAACGAAAACCTTAGAATGCCACTATATTTCAATGCAATTATTAGGCGCAAATGAAAGTTTTCTTTACGCTGTACACTTTATCTATCTGTCCACCGAATATAACTGTTGCGCTGTAAAATCCATATAACATGAGTAGCATAAACAGGTATCGTTGTCCACCAGATTGGTTGAAATCAGGAGGTGACCACCCCATTTTTAAACATTTACGCATTAGTAAGTAGCACGTAGCAGTAACGCTAATCCTTTAAAAAGGCGTAAACCTCCCGTTTTTGTGCGACAAGGGAACAAAAGAAGATTACTGCGTAATAATTTGGTGCAGAGTGGTATCATTCGGCTGTGGCAGTTCATAAGAACCTCTCAGCGTAACTTTTGTACGGCTCTACTGCTGGCGCCTGAATACCTTCCCTCCTTGTTGGGATTCCGCAGACATTTTTGAAATTTCGCTACACCGGAGGCGCCATGTGATGGATAACTTGAGGCTGTCGCATCGGCCTAAGCTAGCAACAGCATGCCGGCCATGAACCCAAAAGAATCAGACATGGTGCGCAGACGTAACGACAGCAGCGAAGTGCCCTTCCATTCGCATCTGAAAGAAGGGCTTCAAAAGAGAATATGCCAGGGCTTCCTGGATAACGGGTGCATAGTTTCAAGAAGCTCATTATTTAGCTAGGCCTAAGTGTTCGCCAACGAAAGATTGTCTTGCAGGAGCAGTCAGTGAACGACTTGGGTGGCAGCGCCCTTGGGCATTTTTTACGCGTCGGAAAGGCGACACGAGGCAAGAATACATGGTAGGCACGCGAGGGAGCTGCCCTGATGAATGTAGCTCACTTGAAAATTGGGCACGCACGTTTTCCAGAGGTGGAGAGAAAAGAGGAGGCAGAATCGCCGAAAATATGCTGCCATATTGAATGTGCCCGCCCTGCATCATCAGCCGGCCGAAACCAGGAAGTGCGCTGTGCCAGGACACACAGCTCGTCACGGTGGTTCTTTTTTTATTTCGCCTGGCTTCATTTCACGATTGGCTCATACACAGGACATGTGTGTTTCGTGATGCCTCATCACAATACGCTCCATTAAAAATAACAAATAAACAAACAAACAAAACACACAAAAAATGAAATAGCATATTGACATTACATTGCGAAGTTTTTGGCGTTCAATAATATTTCCCACAGGTTAAGCTACAGTAGCAGTTCCAATATGGAAACAAATGAGTTAATAATTCAAAAACAGTCAAATGGTGCGCGTGTTGGCCTGGAAGACAATCCAAAATTCAGGACACGTTATGCAGGTTTGTCGCTTGCCGTTACTGTGCATATCTGTTCTCGTAGTCGTCCTATTTCCTTGCGTATGAAGGCAGAGGAAGCTACATCACATTATTCCACCTTGCACCCGCAGTCACTGCTAATCACCTGGCGGAGCTATATAAACAGCTAGCATCCACTCCTCAGGTGATTGTTGACCCATCCTAACATCTTTGATTTCATTTGGCTAAGCATATTGGCTAAGACCTCCTAACCTTCCAGACTGGACTCGCGACTGTAAAGCGTGGCTACAAAAGCCCGAAGAACATCTCTTGGATTACATCCATACCAAGATAAAACAGTTCGTTCAAATTCCATTATCCGCAATCCGTATGGGGAACGGGAGAAGGTTCGTTATATCTGCGTGGGTGTATACTGGTTATGGCTGCATTAGGATCATCTTCAATAATTGTCGGGTTTGAGGATTTAGATATGGAAGCAGCAACTATACCATAATTTAATTATCAGTGAGTGGTAAACCTTCCAACAATACGAATATGAATGGATACACGTACATAAGTTGATTGTGATGGTGGTTTCATGCCGATGATATAGAACATAAGCACGCTAACGAAACCACGCACGCTGTGGTATAAACTGTGCCCTCACATTCACGTTGCAAGCGCTGATCAATAGTCAGGAGTTTACAGGAAACGACGTTGTTCACACGGTCGATCAGTGAATTGATACAAGAGATAAGGGCAAGACAGTGAATGTAGCCTTGGAACCATACAGGGGGACACTATACGTGGCCCCATCTGGCATTAGTAATTCAAGGCTTGAGCACTGAGCGCTCTCACTGACCAGCGGGAAAAAAAGAGTTGAAAAGGTGATAACGAACACGCGTTTACAGAGGATTCGTCATCAGGTTCTTCTAAAGCGATATCACATCATCCGCAATAAGTCCATGACATTCAAACTAATTGCGGTATTTTACCTTTCAGTCCAATATTGTAAGGTTACTTAACTAAGTAAAGCGAGATATTTACGTTAGTCGCGTCTCAGCTTTTTTCCGGTAATCCGAAACACGGAAGATTGATTCCCTAAAGCGGTCAGGAAGGCGCCCGCGCGGAAGGACACCCAATGTGCCATATGCCATACCAGGCAGGCTCCCGTCTTTCAGATGATCGTATAAGGGGTGAGATGAACCAGATCCGGAAAATTTCCAAGTTTCCTGAGATACATTCTAGGTCTGTCGGAAAGAAAACTCTGTTTGTTTGTGTTCTTACTATATACTGCGCTAGTGCATTACCATGGTGACGAATGCGCGTAAGAACTCTTGCGCCTGGGGACACTCCCACAGCAAAACGTAAAAAATTGCTCAACCTATACTTTTTCTGACATACGCATCAGATAACAAGAAAAGAGCCAAAGAGAGAGAGAAAGGGCGCAGTCCGTGTATACTTACTGAGAGTAGATTCTAATATATATATGACTGCAGACAGTCGTGAACGGGTTAATGATCAACTCCTCCAAAACCGAAATCATCTCACACTCCAATAAACGAAATTCTGTTGTCTTTCACTACAACTGCAATTACATGCCAAATCCTCGGTTTCATGTGTAAAACTACCAGAGAACAAAATGACCTCAGTTGTCTTCATCTACTTTTCCGGGCCCATGTGCTACCTGTGATATAACTGTCAAGTCAAATATCTCAGTTTGAAACGCTATTGGAAGATATCTCTTATGCACTCCGTTTAGCTCTGCCTGCTCTCTTTTGCTTAGCCGTTATTTCTCCATGCCGGTACTATGTTCCCTTCTACCTCGTATGTGACAGATCCGCGAGCCGTGATTTAATCTTTCTATAAAAATGTGTTAATAACATTTTGAATACCCAACAACAACAATAAATGATGATGATGATGTGAGGAGATTCACTATTCGTGGTGCGGTACCCTACCCCATTACCACGGTGTGTGAAGTGAGATGAGGATGAAATTAAGTATGATTAGGACTGGCTTTCAACTCGGTGGGCCTTGGTTGCCTACAGGGAGCCAAATAGCCTGGTGTTGGTGACGAATTTCATCAAGTGTCGAAGCGCCTGTCAACGTTCAGCAGTGCTGGTGTAAGGTCCCAAATGTGATCCCAGTGTAAAGGGCTTTTTGTTTATCCTGGTTAGCCGTGTCCGAAGCTTTCCTCTTGCCATGGTATATAAGGTACAGGTCATAAGGACATGATGAATGGCAGCCACGACACCGCAGTCCGGGCACAAGCTGGATGCGCAGGTCCAATCATGTGCCGGAACTGCAGCGTGAATGCGACGTTGAGGCGAAGCCTGTGGAGGAGAGAGGATAACGAGCGTGGCACTCGGTCGGGAATATGAAACGAGAATTTAGAGTCCACCGAATACATATGTGATTGGTTGGTTAGGTTCTCGCACCACTGTTGCTGAGCCAGTCGCCTGATAATACTGGCATGATAGGCATGATCTTTTATCTCCATTGGACAGGACGATGGGTACCGTTGAGTTGATCTAACGGGCCTCAGTTACGGCAGTATCAGCCCTTTCGTTTCCTTGTATGCCGCGATGACCTGGGATCCACTTCAGGGGGATACTATGTCCTTTGTGGCTGAGGTGCTTAAGTTATTCAAGGATGTCAGTGACGATCGGTGCTAAGGATCCTCTAATTGTATGAATGCCCCCTTGAATGTCCCTTGAATGCCCAAACTGTATTGGAGCTCCTGAATTTTCATGTATACCGGCTCGTGCTGTCCGTCACATGTGTCAGTTTTACGTAAATAACAGAAGAGTGTGTCAGTAACCCTCTCGGCATATATATTCAAATGTATTCTAACTCTGTGACCTTCAATTTGGAATTTTTTTACCCACCTTTCTCGCATTTCAGAAAAGACATACATGATGTCGTTACGGCATCACACATGTCCGGCAACCCGTCACTACAGACATCCTCCTTCCAGAACTTTATCTCGAAGAAAAAATTTTCGATCATATAAAACAGTAAAACCCTACAGACACGTGATTCCGAAATACAAACGACTGAGGCCCCTAACGGTGCCACCTTGGACGGTACGTACACCTACAGTAAGAACCACCTTACCAGTACACCCGTCGAAGGCCAAAATAGCACCACATGTACTTTGACAAGTCAGTTTGAACACTCTGCTACAGGAAGAACAAAAATGTTCACAGATGCATCAACAACAAACTCTGGCTCCACTAGCGAATTTGTCGTTCCGTATAGGCGAATGAAAAAGGAACACGTCTTTCACACTCAAGGTCGTCGGCAGCTGCAGAGCTAAGTGCCGTTCAGATGGCCCATTTTCATAAAGACACAGGGAAAGCTCTGCGCTTGGGCAATTTACAGCAATTCGAAGAGTGCATTGCAAGCCTTGAAGACCAAACACAATGAAATTCTATGGTCCCCCTTGTATACGATGTTCTTAAAGCGCACCATGAGGCAACACAGCTCCGCTTGACGAGTCCACGCGAGAAGCCGATTCCAAGCACAGGATACTTTACAAAAGGCGACGCTAAGACGATGATCGATGCACTAGCAGCCCAGCTTAGTCAAAACCACTGGGTCACTGATGTCAAACAGGCATCGTTTGTAATTGATCTTGACCTTGAAATGCAGTTTAGTGTGCCCTGGACACTGCCTAGAAGAATCACTAGCGTAATACTTGGACTCCGACTGAACGTTCCCTACAGTGCTCGCGTTCTGTACAGACTCGGGAAGGTTGCTCCTCCGAACTGCAGGTGCAATGTAGTGGAAGGCGGGAAGTATATAATTGAAATCTGCCTGAAGTATGATGGCCATCGCCGAGTGCTAGAGACCTCGTTGGCCCATCAGGACAGCAGATCCTTCAACATGAGAAACGTGCTGGGGTGTTAGCGCGTATCAACCTGTGTCAGCAATTCGTATACCCATTGAATTTGTCAAGGCAGGTGACCTTATCGACATCTTATAACTAGCTCGTATGGTTACAGTCTGTCTGAAACAAAAAATACAGGCTCGACAGGCTCGACAGGCGACTACTTAATTAACGTGCAGTAAATCCTGGGACCGTGCCCTCAAGTCACGAACATGCAGCGAACATTGAGTGCACCATGTGGAACATTGTGCTTCAGGATATTAAGGCACATCTTAGCTATTCTGTGAGTTTTATTTACAGTGTTTGGACATAGTACCCCTTCATTTTGAAGAAGTTGTGTTGTATGCAGTGCAGCGCATAAGAATATTGGCACACTCTCCATTTTTTTCTTCCTAACACCAGCCAACACATGATGTCCGCAAGCTGTGACATCGTACGGTGCACTGTAGTGTTGACCCTGGCCGTTTACAAGCACCACAAAAATATATTATTAATATTATTAATATACCTCGTCTATATTTATGGTCGCATTTCGAAAAACCCACTCACTGATGGTGCAAGAGGTCATTCTGGAACCTTGCGGTATGAGTATCATCTCAAGGCGACCCTCGATTTGCAGCGAAGTGAATTGTATGTGTGACCCTGGGAAGTGATCTGCAAAATATTGTGTTCCTGATTGTGCATCTGTTTGCCTGAATGGTTTCTCGTGTCGTTCAAGAAACACTGTTCGGCAAGAAGCGCAAACACAACACCAGCGTTTTATTATGTTTGCACTGTAATAAAAAATGTATAGCGTAATTATTAAAGGCAACCGATATGTGGCTTCATGCCCCACAGGTGACGCACTTTTCAGCCGTTATGAAGCTTTGTGTTGTGTTATGTTTCTGTATTTTCTGCCTCATCTGTCATTATGCCTCTTTATAAAGTTAACGCTCTACCACGGTTGTTTCTTTTTCTCAACGTGTGACTGGAAGAAATAAAGGAGAGGCTGGAAGAGTGAACGTGTGTCTTCGTTCCTCTAGCGTGCCATTGCAATCCGCTGAAAGGGCTGTCGGAGACAGGCAATTAGAGGGATGTGGGTTTGAGTCTCACCGATTGCTTTAAATAGTTTCAGATCATCGGAAGAAAACCTGCTGCTCTTGCCCTCATAACTCATTATTTAAGAAGGAACGATAAAGTGAAATACAACCCCAGTGTTGTTATATTCGGGGATGTAGTATGCGCCTTTGAGATTACCCACACAACATGTGAGCTCCCAATCTCCATTTTTTTTTTTTTCTAGAAATTCATTTTAAATGTGAACTTTCGGCAGATCGCGACGCGCCAAGAAGCCTAAAAAAAAAAGAAAACTTGGTTTCACCTCAAGGATTCCAGGATCAGCGGACAGATGTCACGTGATTAACGTGGTATCATACGAGACATTTAGGATATTCCTATCAAACCTTACATAAAAAGTAATGACTATTGTTGAGCACCTAGCATCCACGCTTCCGGAAAACGCTTCTGTAAAATCGGGTGTCACCTGCGTCCTCAGTCTACCTCTCTTTCACTTATTGTCGTTTGCTCCATCCAACTAAGATTGTTTGCCATGATCGAAAAGCGGTAAATTTCTTGTGTCCCTTTCGGGAGAACTCTCCCCCGATTCTTAAGGATGCCTGCTGTAGACTACAATGTCCGAGGATGTAGAAACCGTGCATATTCGACGACAGGCGTTATGCATCACAGAACCCCGGATCACGCAAAAAGGAGACGGCGGACTTTTCGCACCAGACAGTGACGCGCGCGGCCTAGTGTTGCTCGGTGAAGGTTGCGCTTTCCTAGTTTGACGAGGCAATCATTGAAATTCGATTGCTAAAAAAAGTAACATGTATTGAAGGAATATATTTGGTATTTGAGACATCTAAGGTATAAGCTTTCAGAGGAACATACAAGCTACAAGGGTTCGGCATTCACTTTACAGTCCGTTTAAAATCATAAACAAATGATTGATGCGCACACCTCCTCTTAGGTTCTCCTACTCCTCAAGAAAACAAGTTTGAACAGGTGACTGCTTGTTTTTCACAAGCAAGTCAGACATAGTGANCACACACACACATATATATATTATGAATTTGTACTGATACTAAATGCAAATAATGATCGGATACGAATCTTGCAAGCCCTAATCGATAATTAAATACAATATTATTCGATTGGTATTCGAGTACTCGAATCAAGCTATTGCGCTTGTCATGCAGCATACACCCTGTAGCACAACTGCGAAAGCCTCCGCTCAAACTGGAGATTACCAGGAGCGCAAAATCTGACGCGTAACACAAAGAGCGTTTTCTCAAGGCACGCAAGGCGCTCCTCGCGAAGGATGCACACACGCAGTGCCCTCTGTCACCAACGCGGCGCACTCAAAGCGGCTGTTCCTCCTGACGTAATAGGCGTCACGCATCGCCGCGCGACGCTATGGCTACACCTGCGAAACTAGACGTACGCAGGTCGATCATCATGCAAACTCGGCTGTCACGATAGGAGGCTCCCATTTCCCGCAATGTACACTGTGGTTTACAAGGCATCCAGTTCTTACAAGAAATAGCCGCTCTAGTGATTTATCACTGCAGCCAAAAAACGGGACGCTCAAGATTTACGGCAAGATATATTTCCTCGCAAAGGCGGAGAATCGCATAAAAAAAGACGTTAACGATCCAAACGCAAGGCACCAGACAAAGGAGAACAGCTGTAAATGTTGGCCGCCGCTATTCCCTCATAACCTTTTCAATTACATAAACATACCAACGTCATCAGCAATTTCCCTTATTAATGTGCCGCTCCCGGATATCATCTCTAATGCTGCACAAGACGAGCGCTATGCACAAAGAGAAAGCTCAGGTTCTGAGGGCCCGAGCACAACTCAGTTGTCATTAAGAGTCGGTAGCCCATGATGTGGATAATGCATGCTTCACTGCTACTATCAATGGCATTTTACCTTGTAGATAATAGCTGGCTGGTTGGTGGTAAAAAAAAAAAAAAAAAAAAAAATGAACTCCTACTTGGTGTTCATTTCACGGTACACACACCAATATGTAAATGAACGAAACCTATTTCCACAAAACAAGGAGATTTCATGTAACTAATTTTCAAACTAATAACATACAGTGTGTATATGCTTACACATCAGGATGTGGGTGGGTTTTTGGTGACAAGACTAACAAGAAAACGATGAACCACCTAAGCGCAAACAAGGCTAGGAACGCTGCCTTCAAATGAAATGAAAATAATAATAATGAAAGAAGAGGTACGGCGTTAAAGGCGGTACTTCAACATGTGCACTACGTGGTCGCCGGACACTTTGTAGTTCATCAAATGAGAAGGGTAATCGTAAAGGTAGAGCTAAATTAGTCCTTGGACAGTTGTGCAATGTCCCAACACAACGTTAGGCGGAGTATCTACGACGAGACCAGTTGTAGGGACGGCAGGGATGAAACACACAAAGCTTAACAAAGGTAACTTTTATATATGGTAAAGAAGGGTTCGATATATTCAGGCAGCTGTTCGCTGCTGAACGTGCGAATCAATAACAGTAGCCCGCGCAAGCGCGAAACCGAGTCGTGGATGCTGTTGCTGATGATCAGGATGAAGCTGACCCAATTCTGCCTCACAATATTTACAAATATGAACCATAATAGTAAAGTAAAGAACTCGTTATAATAATGCCCTCCGGGGTTTGTTTCGGTCGGTTTGGCACCAATAAACTTCGCAGGGAAAGACAGGATCCGCCGTCTAGATGAGGCTCCCTAGGGTTTTTTATTTTTTTTTTAGTTAATCTGATTTTTAGTAAGACACCTCGAAGTTAACGAAAATTCTGACATTTAGGTGGCATCTATAATAATAATATTGTTATACTTCATTTATTACCTATACAGACACACCAAATGTGGAGAGGCTTTATTGGTGCAGACGTCAACATTTTTAAAAGTAATTTTTTGAAAAGTGAAATTTGGTAAATAAATATGACGCAAATGGGGCAACCAAACGTATAGTTTTGTCCGCCAAATATTTTACTTGTTTGTACACAAGCAGTTCTGCACAATGTCCCTCTGGCCTACACGGTATTCATTGATGGCAAACAGGCTTAAATGGTGAATCACAGGCACGAACCGAGGTGGGCGAATGCCCTCATCCTCATCTCATTTTTTTTTTCGAGCACCTCAGCTCACTTTACCTCACAGACCATTCAAGAATATTGTTGACCTCACCTTAATATTTTTTTCAAACCTTCCCTTACCTCAACTCAAACCTTTTACCAAAAAGATTCCCCACTTCACCTCAAACTTTTGTTTGAAAACATCATCCACTCAGCTGCTCAACTTTACCTAATGTGTTGGTTCAAGCGAAAAGACTGATAAGTGTTAGAAGAAGAGGCAGCAAGACACAACAAAGCAAGAAAATTTTTGTCAAAATTAACCACGTCCTCCAGGTTCAAACAAACCAGAGTTTACAACGTAGCGATTCTAATTCGGGTGTAGACTTCTGCTTTAAAACTTGAGGTGGCCACATGTTGATGACCTGGAACTATGATACAAAATTGTCCCCTTTTTGAACTGAGTGTGATCATTTGTAGCCTTCTGTATGTTCTCCAGCGTAAGCGATGTTCAGGTTTCTGCCAAGCGATATAAGACTGCGAGGCTAGTCCAATGTTTATGGGTCACCGTCGATCCTAGGCACACTTTAACAAGGAACAACGTTAAGGCGTGAGGTCACCCAGCGTCTAAAGAGAGAGCATGAGAGAGAGAGAGAGAGAGAGATGAAGACGAAGAAGAGAGAAAAACAGAGAAAAGTCACCTCACTTCGATCTTTTTCTTGAAGCTTTTTCTCACCTCGCCTCAAACAGACTTCTGGAGATTCCCCTCCCCTCAATCCTTTTCTCGGGAAATGTCCCCACCTCCCGTCACCTCAGACCTTTTCCTAAAGAAATTGTTCACCTCAATATATGTGAGGTGAGAAGAAGGTGAAGAGGAGGTACTCCTCACCCACATCTGCCCTCGTTAGGGCGCCCACGCTTGGGCATGATATCACAACACGGCAGCATCTAGAGTAACAAATTATGTGCTTTTGTACTCCCGAGGACACACGCGCATGCGCAATACGGGCTTGTAGTTCAAATTTTGCTGTATCAGAATCTTGTCACGCTTGTATCCTTACTGCTCATGATTGGTCTATTGGTCTATTCTATGGAAGACAAGTGTCCGTCAGAGAATAGTTTAACAAGATGGGCGGGTTAATTACAACGGCAAGCAATCTGCTTGCCGATATGAGAGCACTTATTGTTCGAGGATGATCGTGAGGGGTAAGTTCTTATGAAACAGTATTTGGCAAATGCCTTTCAGTCGCACAGGTGAGAAGGTAGGAGGGAAAACGAAGCCAGGGCTAGTTAGATGACGGGCGTGAGTGCTGGAAAAAATCTTATCAATCTTACAAAAGGTCAATGCGTGTCTGCGGAAAGATACAGCGATTTTTTACAAGGATGTTTCATTAATTCTCATCCGTAACAGCTTTTTTTTTCAGTCAGTGTTAAAAGTACAGTACAAGCCATCGTCCCGAAAGACGTACAGTGACAAGAAGAGTTTCGGCGTACTTCAGCAACAGTTAGCAGGGACCGCTGACAGCAGAGAATCATGTAGGGGTTTATGACGCCAGCCGACGCCGCTGGGTGTAATGAGGGCTTTACCCATGCTTTGAAAGGTACAGAGTGTTCGCTGTTGGCCCTTTCCTAACGGGACCAGAAAACTCTTTTACACGAGGCCCATCAAACAATTGAGGAACGTGCCTGGGCCACGCAGCACGGAGGTTGCGTCGACCAATAGGGGCGCTGCAAATGGGTCTCTACGCTTTTACAACGCCATTCGTAAGGCAGGTGTGGTGCAGCTTCGCAAACTTTGCTTCCTAACGCATTTGAGATAATTTATTCAGTCGTTCTTTGAAGCGAACGTGATTCTCGAGACTCTACGACCGCAATCTGCATATTTTTACATTGAGTCACGTGCGCACTGGAAACGATCAGCGCCCTCTCGGGGTTGCCACTTGGGTTCCACACTGCATGGGTCGAAACGGGTTGCCGTGAGCCGGAATCCAATTACGCGCTGCAACCGCAACCGTGTCATTATTCTTATTTCCATTCATAAACGTGCCAGATTTGAAGCTCCCGTTGCACGAAATTACCAACAACTCAAACGTTTGTAACACTTAAGCGCAAGAAACGCGGTTAGGGTTTTCTCTCCAGTGGAGCAGAGTGCTAACGAAATGCTTCTGGGAAAGAAAATGCGCTCATCTTATTCTGGCCAAGTATAGCAGGCCAAATGTAGCGACGGGTACAGATGGTAACAATCGATTTCCTGCCCGCGCGCCCACCATAACCGTGCTTAAGCTCCCTCGCCTTTTATTTTGCCCACCTTCTGTATTGCTGCGAGTGTGGAGCAACATTTTCACGCCCTTTAGCTTTTATTCACTTCTACCCAAAACGTGGCATACCGAGAAGGAAAAAGCACGGGACATCAGCTATGTCGTGAATGTTACCGCGACGGAATGGTGTTTGGGAAACCTTTGCAGGGTAGCTTTCGGCTACACTCGAAGACACATCACGGCATGTATATGCTTTAACATACGTCATACCAGTTTTATTCTTTTTTTTTTTCTCAAAATCATTCTTTCCACGACACTATCTAAAAGCTGCACAACTGTTTTATATACTGTGGAATTCACGATCAACTGTTCGGAACCCTTCGTCTACACAAACGAGATGAATTCTGTCAATGATTGGCCACGAGAAGATACGCGATCGAGCTTTGCAACCATTCCATATGGGAAATAGAAGTTTGTGCTCATAGTGTCACACTGGTTTATCATCGTCAGTAATGAAAAAAGTACCAAGCAAGCTAAGCTGATGAAAGAATAA